>JAUEPU010000174.1:0-97785 GCA_030435615.1 Armillaria luteobubalina
AAGCGAACACACCAGTGAAAGTGACCATAAGTGGTCCCCATCAGACTTGGAGCTGGACACTGTGCTATCGTACTCATGGGGTCCCACCGTCTGTCCAGGCGCCAATACGGGACACAGAACTGTCCCTATCGTCGATAATAGTCGGATTCATGAGGGTAGGTGGCTGTTTGCAAAGGAGGGTATGCACACGCTTATCTCATAAAAGACTTGATGGGGGTTAACGTACTCATCGCGAGAGATTGCGTCCGTGCTTCTCTGAGATATGATCTCCATCCTTGGAAGAACGTCCGAGTTTAGCTGTCCGCGACGCTTATGACACCTCAACACCCTAAATTTGCTATTGAGCGTTTTCTTTAGAAAGAAATATTGTTTTGACGGGCGTCTCCAGGGAGATTGAAACGGGGTATTAGAGCGCGCGCCTCATGTCGGACCGACTAGCGGACTCATATTGGTCTTTATGAACGATTCCAAGCACGAGGGGATCCAGCATTGCAAGTCTTAGTTGAAACAATACATGAAGAATTATTCACACTATAGTGGAAGGGTAATGTTCACCGAGAATCGATTTGAATGGAATGGAAGACGTAGATTGCGGCGCAACTCCATCATTTTCCTTCAGAGATGCCGGTTAATCACCAGATGCAAATAAGCGCGCTTTAGATGTTTCAACTTGGTCTGAATAGTTTCCGATTTTTCGTTTTCACGACAAGGATGATTTCGTGCATTCCCCAGCGTTTGTGCAAGGAGGTGGGCGCATTTATCTGGTAATAACAGACAAAATGGCGAGGTTTATCGCTGACTATCCCATTTAATTTGACAAGTCAAGCCTGAGATTACAAGCATTATTACGGCAGAGCAGAAACATGCTACCAGTATGTAGCTTTGAGTATGGGACCGTGAAACAAGCTAACACAGCTAGGAACTATGACCTTTCAAGAGATCCTAGACTCGTCGTATCAAATAAAGTATGAGGAGATGTTGTCTCGTTGAACGATAAGTTGGGAGAGGAGCGTCAGATGATGACTCAAAATTGATCTAGGACCCTAACTCAACGTGAGGCAGTATGTAATTAACAACGGTCACATGCCTTCTCTGCTTACAAAGACATGCATTTCCCCTCCCCTTCGAGATTCAGGACTGGCTTATATACATATATAGCAAACATGTGGGTTCAGCACATCGAATCTTCATTAGTCAATTAGGAGAGGAGGATCTTGACCGGGCTCCGGCACTGTGATAAATCGTCGCAGCTTTTCCTGAAGGTCCTTGTTGTTATGGATCCGCCTCCGAGAGTCCTCTATGCATCAATATTAGTGTAAGGTGACCTAAATTTAGCTTGTCATACACACCAATGTTACCAATTGTGATAAGTCTTCAGAAGCAAATCATCGTATTTTGGAGAATAAAACCGCAACCGCTCTCCAGATTCTGGCTCGTCCTTAAATGCCGCAGAATATTCAAGAGTTTATCTACTATCTTGTCGTCAAGCAACATCATCCGTGCTTTGTCTTTTAACATTATT
Source organism: Armillaria luteobubalina (assembly GCA_030435615.1). Taxonomy (NCBI): domain Eukaryota; kingdom Fungi; phylum Basidiomycota; class Agaricomycetes; order Agaricales; family Physalacriaceae; genus Armillaria; species Armillaria luteobubalina. Next base: position 1,523 of record JAUEPU010000174.1, read on the forward strand.
AGAATCTGGCGATGTTAGAATGCAGGGACTTTACTTACCGATGGTGATAAGCTTTCGTATACAACGTACACCGGATTCTTGGCTTTGACATCCTGTTTCAGATTGTGTCCTTCACGAAAAGCATAAGCAACATCCCAATCAATATTCTTGGTAAGTATTGCAAAGACGTCCGGTTTTAGAAGCAGTTCAACAACGGGCCTATCACAAAAGCGGTCACTGGTGCGGCAAGTAGGATGGTGGAGTTACATACTGTGAGGCCGAATAAAATCCTCCAAGGCCGTCCTGACGGAAAACAGTGCATCATAGTCGTCACCATCACCAAGTTTGATGATCTTTTCGAATAGCTGGATTTCTCCCATAATTGAGTAGATCTCAGCTAAGCGAACAACAGTAATTATCAGTCTCGGTTGACAACATCGATGAACATCCGTACTTCTCATTGCGATTGATTTCAGGAATTCCACTGCCTTCATACGAGAATGCGGATATTTCATGGCTTTCACTATCGTTTTCATGACAGAGGCGTCTGGAACTAAGACCGCATTCGCTTCATGGATCTCACCGGGTCCATATATTGCGTGGAAAAAAGCACTGAGTTCTGTATAGATTAGCGTCGTTGGTGCTGATGGTCACGAGTTCATCACTGATTTCGTTGATGATTTCCACGCCCGAATCTGACGTGTGAATATGTCAACAAAGCGAGCCTTGGCTTAAATTACTGATTTACTGACCACCCGAAGTTATCTTTTGCAGAAGAGTAATGCACTCGTCCACATTGAGCCATCGTCTACGCACAGGACATGGACCAGGACATGGATTACCGATTTTTGCTGGAGTTGTGCAAAGCTTTCACCTAACAGAAAGTTAGATAATGCACACTGAAAGAAAAGGTGACGGTACTATGTGACTATGAATGCAAAAGCATTCACGACAGCACCTTTGTCGTTGTAGTGGCAATGACACTCTCCGAAGAGGTTTGTGATCAAGTCCACGAACAACTCGTTCTCTTGTAGAATAAGTTTTCGTATTGCGCCGTCTTTAGTATTCTGTAAGTGACACGGAGAAACTTGGGTAACAGTTTTGGGCGTACCATTAACGAAATATTCGCTGAGGCATATGACACCAGCTCGTTTCGATTTAGACTTTTTAAGCCCGGTGATTATTAGCATCAGGTGGCGCAGCATCGCATTCTGGTGGGCGGGAATCGGATCTAGTACGACACCTTGAGTGACTAAATGATGACTATCCGGCGAAAGAACGTACCCTTTACTAGACATTTCGGCATGCTTCTAAGTACCAACGCCGCATACACTTGAGTGTGAGGGGTCTTCAGAAGAAGTAATAGCTGATCTATAAACCTAGGAAGTTCTGACAGCATGTTAAATTCACTTGCGTGGCATATTAAGATAACGGACGTACTATTGTTCTTCCAAAAATCGTCTCGAACAGAATCTGGATGTCTCCATTTGACATGGTATGACACATGATGAACAACACATACCTATTTTAATCAGGCGAGAAAGACAAGATGCACCCTGTGTTTTGTTTCCCCTGTCTTTCGAAGTAAGGAGATCGTAGAGAGTCTCGATCCAAATGTCCGGCTGTTCCGACAAAATTCTTCGAGCCGCGAGTAGGTGCTTCTCCCAAGGTTCATCAGGTACACCAGACCAACCCGCTTCATGCTTGTCGTCGTCCTCGGGTATCAGAATCAACTGGGACAGACACTGAATACTGGCGCGACGTGCTCCTTCCGATTCACCACGCAGCATTGACTTTAGACGTAGGATAACATCTAGGTCTTCGAAGATCTCACAGTGATGCCCTGTCATGTGTTGGACCATAGTGAAGCCTAATATGAAGAAAAGACATACAATGCTTCGCAAGCTGGAAAAGACAAGAGGCACTTCCCGCTCTAATTCTGTCATCCTTGTCGGACAGCATACCCACAAGATCCTTTATCATGTCCGATATTTTCTGAGAACCTTGCCCTAATTTGAAAGTGAGCAAGGATGACCAAGCATGAAACATAAACCACTAACTAGATAATGCCATAAATGATAAGCGTTTCAGAAGGACTACTTGTCGAACAATATTGTGTTCTTCGCTGGACCCGGTCAACGATTCAAGTTCTTGCATCGCAACCTGAGCAACAGAGTGGTCAAATAGATCCATCTCAAATAAATCTTCCCATTCGTCAGCCCAAGAAAGATCTTCCACGTTGCCAGACCCAATAAAAGGCTCCCAAGCCTCTTTTGTGGTGCCGAAAAACACGGCCGAGGGAGTATAGTCTCGTTTGAACGCCAAGGACGCGTGAATAAGTTGTGACGGAACAATTAAACGCCGTCGACCCGAACGAGGTATCCTAGTAAATGGTTTTGTGAGTCAGACTACCTGACTAGCCTGGAAGTAGAAGTACCCGCGTAGTGCTCTCCTTGTCAGTATATCGCAGATGCTTGAGCGGCAGAAACTCAAGTGGCCACCATAACCAGCTCAACGTGTTCTTCGGCTTATCTGGATGGTGATCGCCCCATCTCCACTCAAGTCCGCCACGACGTGGTTCAAGCTTAAGACAGGCTGCACCAGCTTCATTCTCCATCCACAGAAGAGGAACTCGGGAAAGATCGGTGGTATGCCATCTTTGGCGGCTCCCACCGCTTTGAAAAGAGCAATCAAGGGTGAAAACGAACGAGCATACATGTCAGAGTGGCTTCCTGGGAACCAAACCTCCTTCGCATCGGGAGGCTCCTCATAGTGTTCGCTCCCAATTGGCGATGGTCGCCCCCCAGCCATGTATTCGGGCAGGAACTTTACACGACGCTCGTCTAAGGCCAGTGCATGGCGGATGGAACAGAGATAGAAAGCGGTTGTTGTTAACGGTAGAAGCGGGGTGCGCGAAATTCCCACTGAAGAGACGGTGTCCCTGGAACAGGAGCAATATTCGCGAGCAAATCAGTACAGAACGTACCAGACACCCACAAAATGAACCTTCACTGGTCTCGCAAACATAAGCTTCAAGTCAGATACCAGAGCCTCTGCTTCTGCGTCGCTCTTGATTTCTGATTAAGGAACATCTGATCTGATCTGAAGAATATAGATATGAAATATCTATTTCACTTATGCCCTTGTGTCTGTTGGAGTATAACTCATAGGCACTAAATCTACGTAAGCTCTGAACGAAAGGAATTGCAGAAAGTTCTTACAACGAGGTCATGCCTCTATTTCCAGGGACAACGAGACCGAGCTGAATCACGCTGATAAATATGGAAGGCGGTGTACAGTAACAAAGGAATACGAACCTTCTCAATCATCCCTGCCAACGCACGAACTTGGTACGCCCCGCGTGAAAATCCTTCAAGATGCATTAGATCGAACTGCCTTCCTCCAAGCAAAAAAAAAAAACTTACCGAACAAAAATAGTTTATCCCCGGGCTGATAATGATCTGCTATCCACCCATACGCTTCCTCGATGAGGAGCTTGAAACTCCTAATGAAATCATGATCAGTGGGAGCAGAAAAAAGGCGATGGCAGTGTGATTACCAAGCAAATGCTTTGTCGAAATTGTGTAGCCAGTGAGCTAGGGAAAGACTACTGGGAGGAGCATAAGTCCCAATATCACTGCTGTAGAAGGTAAGCTGGGGAACGTCTGGATCGTCCTTCAGTATGCAACTGTGCAGCTCCACAACGTTCGTGTTCTAAAAAAAGCTACCATCAATAGAGGACAAAGGCGAGAATCGGAGTACAGATCGATGTCCAAACTGATTGCCTGTCCCGTCGAGGCATACGACCAGATTCCAGTAATTCTTATGCGAGCCGTACTGTTTGTTGCATGTGCGCTCACTGTCTGGGTAATTGTCGCCTTCGTTCGAGAGGCAGACGCAATGTCCACGGCAAGGACATGAACAATCACAGTCAGGATCACAGCGACATCCGCACAACCGATCGCTACGTCGGGAATCCGCTGCAGTGGGAAGGGTTGTGAGCATTGTGCTCGCGTCGCAAGGATCAGAGGGAGCTGTTGGAACAGTATCAGGGTATGCGTCGTCTGTGTTGTTCTCAAAGACAGTCAAGTGGAGACGCCGTTTAATAATCGACGACATGTGGTCGCGCCATTCTCTGAAGGTGCTACGGAGAGCGAAGATGCGTGGTAGGTGCGCGTTTATTAACCCGTTTCCCACCACGGGCGCTAGTGTGAAGGAACAAGTTCGAAAATGCCGCCGTGGTCCATGACCATGCTGATGTCGAAGTCGAAGAGAATTAAAAGGTGCCGTACAAGAGACGTCTTGAGCGCAATAAGATACAGGGGCTGAAACATCTTCTCTTGTCTGACAACGCGCACACAGACGCGCGCGTCCTATTTTTGTGTGTGAGTGCTAAAAGACATGACAGGAAGAATGACAGCGTCTCGTAATACTGCGAATGCAGATCAAACACGCGTTCATAGAACACGCAGGAGCCCAATCCAGTTCCGGGACAGTCTTTCTGTGAATGCGAGTTGAGACGATTGTCGTAGACATTCTCGCTCAGCTGCGCGTAGGGTGCATAGCACTGCCTGAGTACATATATTTACTAAGTATTTGAGCAAAACGACAATATACGGACCATTACTAGGGAAAGGAGAAGGCTAATATGTGGAAACAAGCGCCCGGATTGATATATTGATGTTCTGGGATCTTCACAGAATATCAGGGGCATTGGCAGCATCGCAGGAACATGGAGTATGCTGTTTTCTGGAGCGAAGGTCCCAAAACTTCGGAGGAGTCGTGGCTATGAATCGATCGTGAAAAAACCTGTGAAAATCCACAAGGTACTCTTTAATTCATGTGAATGACTACAGCAGGTGAATGTACCATTGAGCCGTGTAACACATGAACGTTTGAACGTGCATGAAATAAGCACAGAACGTGCCGCTCACGCTCGCCTGAACCAACAAGCACAGTATTCGTGCGGCATCGAAACCTGACTTCCAAGTGCTGCCCAGGGGCTCGTTTCAACAAATGTGCTATATGCTGGGTCGATACGCTGACCATTTTTTGGCCTTGCACCTACGCATCGCTGTTACCAAAATGCCAGAAAGAAAACAAGTAACCGTGGCAGCCGATTTATACATTCGGGGCGATTCGACAGATTTGTTGCGCTTTCATTGGAGTAAAATTCAAAATGCAGGGCGTGAACGGAGTAGTGCATTGTAGAGAAGCATAAGTACAGTCGTGCTTTGGCACTTACATCCTCTACACATCAAGATTTTGTTGAAAAGCGACGCGTAGAGTCTTCATCCGAGTCAAGACAAGTGTCTCCCTGAAAGATAGTTAGTGATTCATGTATCAACCTGCAAATTTCACTCACCCTCTCTCCTAGAATCATCAACCGGTTCCGTGGCCTGTCCCACGTCCAAGGGAAACGCGCACGATTCCGCTGTGGTCGAGAAATCACACTTCGGTCAGATTTACCTTGCTGGTAAGCAAGGTCTTCCATTTGTGGCTTCATGTGATGGGCAAAGAAATGTCAATATCATGCCGGTCATGGTGCCGAATTACAGCATTTCGCTTTCTGGTAGCGTCCTCGAGCGCCGCTACAAGTAATTACGAGTCCGAGCAAAATTACAAGGATTCGTTCTCGTATGCGACATTTCGACCAAAAATCTATAGGCCCTTCTCTCTCAGGATATTGACACACGTGCCCCCAGTCAACCGAAGATGCACTTCCACCCGCATCTGGGCAATCACACAATATACACCATCGCTCAGACGCCGAATCAGCCCGGTCATTTTCTATCGATCTGCATGCATCTCGAGACACCTGTCAATTGAAAACTAACGATGCCAACAAGAGGATGTGGGACAGGGCTGTGACGAGAGTAGGGAAGACGCAGGGTGACGGGAAGATGTGGGCGGGAAGGCGGGAGCAATATCGGACCCCAACAACCGATGACGGCGATGACAACTAGGCATGCTTTCAGGCATCAAAACGAATCGATGTGCATGGAGCTCCGAGAACCTTTGTTGGTGCATCTTTGAATATATCATTGCGTCATCCCATCCACGCACTAGGTTCTGCCCTGTTATCTTTCAACCTTCGCACTAACGAGCCTCTCCATTCTCTCATTCTTGTAAGGATTCCCCAACATCCAAAGACGTTTTTCAGATGCGAGCATGGGGCCCAGCGGCCATTCTTTCCCCCATTATAACCCCCTCTTCATAGTCCCTCACTGACGCGTCAATGAAGATATCCGTGGTCTTAAGACTCGTGGCCGATAGAGCCGTGCATATTGCAGGAGCATCAGGCATTCAAATGGGAGACATAGATGGGGTCAGCGAGTTCCGCCCAAGACGACAGAACGACGGGGTTCTCCGGTGAGCAAGGCATCGACACCGAGAAAGACCACGATGGACAAGGATCAGGCTGACGAAAACGCTTACGGTCTGACTTGCACGTCAAGGAGAAGTACACAGCCGGTGAAGAGCGCACCTGAAAAATCGAGGCTGCGACAAAGAAAGGCATGGTCCATATCAGCCAAGGGTATGTGTCTGCTCTTTTTTTCCATTCCTTTTCTGTACCCGTACACTGAGCATTTTACCCGGATATTCAGAATCACTGCAAATCACCTCTTGTACACCACCCTCTCCCTCGGTCCTCCCTTCCACCACCACTTGTCGCGTTGCCCTTCTGGGGGCATGCTTGTTATTCACTGTCGTATTTTTGGAGCTTCACGCCGCCGATCACGAGCAGGCAAGCCTTCAGAACTACTTACCTGGAGGCCTCAGTGTGGAACACCTTTCGGCCGGGGATCTAGGATCTGGGAGCTGAAGTCAGTTCAAGTCGGTAAAAAAAAAACAGAATTCTGTGGGCAAGACAAGGACTGTTTCATCACTGAGTATATAATACATCTTTGTTCAATTGACTACGTTGTTGCTCACTGCGCTCATTGTGGATTTCATTCTCGTCTTTTAGGCGAGGTGCTGTCTAAGACAACGGTCCCTAGTTCAAGCCGAATTTTTCCTTTTCTTCCATCAGTCATCAGTGAGTCACTCCTGACGCTATGTTGTTGTTGGGGCTCGTTGTGATCTCGTCGACTCTAAAGTGATACTTCATTCCTATGTACCCTTTACTGTACGCTGCTCATCTATCCGTATCAATACTAATAGCCAAGCCCTATAATAAGTTCAAACCCATTGCCAATTGGACAGCGTACACTGACAATTGAATAGTCGTGAACGGCAAGAGGCTTAGTCGGCGAGGTCCTGGGTGCCGCACTGCGGCGGACACTTGTAGAACAATGGTTGACAGTCTGGGAGAGAGACCGAATACGGATCCGGGTGCGACGAAAATGCCAAATTAAAAGTAAAGGCATCCTTGCGAGGAAGCTTAGATTTACGAACTAGGATAGGTCTTGTATCGTGACGTGAGTATCTGCCTAACTATGAAACTACCTATGCAATAACAACTGAAGAATCACGTATAAGGAGAGACCCAAGAGATATTGAAGAGATAGGAAAAACTATATGCTAAGTCAATAACAGACTGATGAGAATAACTGTGAAATAAAGTAATATACAGGATAAGAGGCGACAGAGAATCATGGTAGATCGAGGGAGTTTGAAAGGAATGTATGAGACATGAGCATTTGAACAAACGGGTTTGGAATTTGAATCTGAGCTCGGACGAAGCTGGAAAGTACGAAAAGGGAATGATAGTGACCTGTAACCGGTAAATCTTCTCTGCTTGACATGCACTTCGCCTTCCTCTTCGAGATGCAGGACTAGCCTATATAAATATATAGCAAACATGTAGCTTCAACACATCATTTGTTACAGGATCTTCATTGAGCACTACGGAGAGGCAGCTAAGGGACTTGAACCGGGCGCCGGCACTGTGATAAATCGTCGTAGCTTTTTCAGAAGGACTTTGTTGTCATGTATCCGTTTCCGGGAGTCATCTGTGTATGAATATTAGCGTAAGGCGACGTAAATTAAACTTATCATACACACCGAACTTTACCAACTCTGAAAAGGTCTCCACAAGCAAAACATCGTACTTTGGAGAATACAACCGCAACCGCTCTCCAGATTCTGGCTCGTCCCTGAATGCGGCAAGGATATTTAAGAGGTTATCTACTATCTTCTTGTCAAATAACATCATTCGCGCTCCGTCTTGTGACGTTATTAGAATCTGGTGAAGCCAGAACACGACAGGGACTTTCCTTACCTATCGTGATAAGCCTTTGTATACAACGGATACCGGGTTCTTGGGCTTTGATGTTCTTTTTGAGATTGTGCCCTTCGTGGAAGGTATGAGCGACATCCCAATCAATATTCTTGGTAAGTATCGCAAAAGCGTTCGGTTTCAGAAGCAGATCAGCAAACGCGCCTATCACGAAAGTGGTCACCGGTGCGGCGAGCAGGATGGTAAAGGTACATACCGTCACATTGAACGAAATCCTCCAAGGCCGTCCTGACAGCAAATAGTACGTCGTCGTTGTCGTCGTCGCTGTCACCAAGTTCGATGATCTGTTCGAGTAGATGTATATTATGCATAATTGGGTAGATCTCGGCTAAGTAAACAACACTTTTTATCAGTTTCAGTTGACCATGTCGATGAACGTCCGTACTTCTCCTTGCAATCGACTTGAGGAACGCCACTGCCTTCAGACGGGAATGCGGATATTTCATGGCTTTCACTATCGTTTTCATAACGGATGCGTTTGGAACCAAGCCCGGATTTGCATCACGGATCTTACCAGGGCCATATATTGCGTCGAAAAAGCATTGAGTTCTGTATAGATTGGTGTCGTTGGTGCCGATGGCCACAAGTGCATCAATGAGTTCTTTGATCAAATCCATGCCGGAATCTGACGCGTAAAAATGTCAACAAAGATAGCCTTTGCTTAAATTACTTGCTTACTGACCACCCGAAGTTAGCTTTTGCAGGAGGGTGATGCACTTGCCCACATTGATCCATCGGTCTACACACATGATATGGACCAGAACATGGATTACCCATGTTTGTCTGAGCTGCGCAAAGCTTTCACCTGATAGGAAGTTGAATAATGCGCATTAAAGGAAAAGGCGAAGGTACTATGCATGGCAATGACTTCAAAGGCATCCAAGACTGCGTCCTTGTCATTGTAGTGGCAATGATTGCGCTCTCCGAAGAGGCTTTCCATCAAGACCACCAACAGGTCCTCTCGCTGTAAAATGAGTTTTCGCATTTCACTGTCTGTGGTATTCTGTAAGTGACACGTTGAAACTCGAGTGAAAGTTTGAGGCGTACCATTAACGAAATATTCTTTAAGGCATACCACACCAGCTCTTTTCGATTTAGAACTTTCAGGCTCGATCATCAGCATGAGGTAGTTCAGCATCTGAGTCCGGTCGAAGGGAATATCATCTAGTACGACACCTTGAGTAACTAAATTATGACTACGGGGAACGAAAAAAATACCCTTGGGACATCTCGATATGCTTCCAAGTGCCGACGCCGCATGCACTTGAGTGTGATGCGTTTTCAGAAGATATATTAGCTGTTCTATAAACCACGGCAGTCCTGACAGCATGTTAAATTCAGTTGCATGGCATGTCAAGATAGACGACGCACTATTGTTCTTCAAGAAATCGTCTTGAACAGAATCTGAATGCCTCGATTTGACATGATGATGTGACACATGATGAACAACACACCTATTTTAACTAGACGAGAAAGGCAAGATGCACCCTGTGTTTCTTTGCCCTGGTCTTTCGAATCAAGGAGATCGTGGAGAGTCTCGATCCAAAGGCCTGACTGTTCCGACACAATATCTCGAGCCTTGATTAGATGCTTCTCCCAAGGTTCAACATGCACACCAGTCGGATCCGCGTCGCCCTCGGGTTTCAGAATCAACTGAGAGAGGCACTGAATACTCGCAAGATGTGCTAAGTCCGATTCACCATGCAGCATTGACTTTAGACATTCGACAACGTCTGGGGTTTCTAAGATCTGACGGTGATGCCCTGCCATGCGTTGGACCATAGCGGAGCCTAATATGAGGAAGGGACATACAATGCTTTGCCAGCTGGAAAAGACAAGAGGCACTTCCGGCTCTAATTTTGTCATCCTTGTCTGACAGCATAACCCCAAACTCCTGAATAATTTCAGAGATTTTGTAAGAACCTTGCCCTAATTTGAAAGTGAGCATGGATAATCAAGCATGAGACGTGAGACATAGACCACTAACTAGACAACGCCATAAACGATAAGCGTTCCAGAAGGACTACTTGTCGAACTACGTCGTGTTCGTCGATGGTGTCCCTGGACCTCAAATTCTGGAGTTCTTGCATCGCAACTTGAGCAACAGAGTGGTCAAATAGATCCATCTCAAGCACATCTTGCCATTCGTCAGCCCAAGATAAATCTTCTACATTGCCCATCCCAATAAGAGGCTTCCAAGCTGCTTTTGTGGTGCCGAAAAACACGGCCGAAGGCGTATAGTCTTTTTTGAATGCCAAGGATGTGTGAATAAGCTGCGACGGAACAATTACGTGACCTCGACCCCAATGAGGTTTACTAGAAGAGAGTTCCGTGAGTCAGATAGCAAGGCTATTTTGAAACCAGAAGTACCGTGTAGTGCTCTCCTTGTCAGAATATTTCAAGTGTTTGAGGGGCAGGTACTCGATTGGCCACCATAACCAACCCAAGGTGTTTTTTGGCTTGTCTGAATGGAGGTCATCCCATTGCCACTCAACTCTGCTACGACGTGGTGCGAGTTTAAGACCGGCTGCACCAGCTTCATTCTCCATCCACAGAAGAGGGACTCGGGAAAGATCGAAGGTATGCCCTCGTTGGTTGCTCCCACCACTAAAAGAGCAAATTAAATTTGATCAAAGGTGGAATCGAACGAGCATACATGTCAGAGTGTCTTCCCGGGAACCAAACCTCCTTCGCATTGGGGGGCTCCTCCTCATAGTGTTCGTTCCCATTTAGCGGTGACTGGCCACCAGCCAAGTATTCGGGCAGGAACTTGACACGACGCTCGTCTAAGGCCAGTCCATGTCAGAAGAAACAGAGATGGGAAGCAGATTTTGTTAATGGTAGAGGCTGCGTTTGTGCAATTCCCACTGAAGAGACGGTGTCCCTGAAACAGGAGACTCAGTGATATTCGTGAGAAAACTAGTTACAGAACGTACCAGACACCCACAAAGTGAACCTTGACCTCTCTGGCAAACGTATGCTTGAAGTTTTCTGCCAGGGCTTCTGCTTCTGCTTCGTTCTTGATTTCTAATCGAGGAACGTCAGATCTGATCTGAAGAACATGAATATAGAAATGTCTATCTCACCTATGCCCTTGTGTCTGTTGGAGTATAACTCATAGGCACTAAAAGTACGTGAGCTCGGAACGAAAGAGATTACAGAAAGCTCTTACAATGGGATCAACCCTTTATTTCCAGAAAAAACGAGACCGAGCTAAATCACGCTGATAACTATGAAAGGTGGTGTACAGTAACAAAGTAATACGAACCTTCTCAATCATTCCTGCCAATGCACGAACTTGATATGCCCCGTGTGAAAATCCTTCAGGGTGAATTATGTTGATTTGCCTCTATCCGAGCAAGAAACAACTTACCGAACAAAAATATTCTATCCCTCAGTTGATAATGATCCGCTATCCACCTATACGCTTCTTCAACGAGGCGCTCAAAACTCCTAATGAAATCATGATCAGTGGGATCAGAAAAAAGCACTGACAGTGCGATCACCAAGCAAATGCTTTGTTGAAATTATGTAGCCAGTGAGCTATGGAAAATCTACTTGGAGGAACATACGTCCCAATACCGCTGCTGTAGAAGGTAAGCTGAGGGACGTCCGGACTGTCCTTCAGTATGCGATTATGCAACTCTACGATGTTCATGTTCTGCAAAAAGCTGCCAATGGCAGACAAAGGTGAGAATCGGAATACAGACTTGGTGCCCAAATTGATTGGCTGTTCCATCTAGACATACGACCAGATTTCGATAACCCTTGTGTGAGCCACACTGTTTGTCGCATTTTTGCTCACAGTTTTCACCGGAATTCTTGCGGTATGGCGAGAGGCAGATGCAATGTCCACGACAAAGACATGAGCAATTGCAGTCATGCTCACAGAGACATTCGCACAACCAATTGCTACGTCGAGAATCCGCTGTAGTGGGAAGGGTTGTGGATGCCGGAGTGAGTGTTGCGCTCGTATTAGAGGGACCAGGGTTGGCATTCGCCATGGTTTCCTAGAGAGAACAGTCAAGTGAAGACGACATTAAATATTCGACAGCATGCGATTGTGCCATCCCTTGAAGGCACTACGAAGAGTGAAGATGCATGGTTAGCGCACGTTTACTGGCCCATTTCCCACTACGGGCGCTAGTGTGAAGGAACAAGTTCAAAAATGCGGCTGTGGTGCCTGACCTGTGCTGATGTCGAACTCGATGAGGATTGAAAAGTACCGTACAAGAGACGTCTTGAGCCCAAGAAGCTACAGGTACTATGAAACATCTTTTCTTCTCCTACAATGCGTACACAGACGCTGTGTCCTATTTTTGTGTGTGAGCACTAGACATGACAGGAAGAATGACAGCCTCTCGTAAGACTGCAAATGCAGATCAGACTCGTGTTCATAGAGCAAGCATGAATCTGATCCAGTTCTGGGACAGTCTTTCTGTGAATGCGAGTTGAAGCGACTTTTGTAGACATTCTTTCCCAGCGGCCTGATGGATGCATAGCATTGCCTGAGCACAGGTATTTGATACATATTTAAGCCCAACAAACAATACGGACCATTACTCAGTAAAGGAGAAGCCTGATGTGGTGGAAACAAGCGCCTGGACTGTTATATTGAAGTTCTGGGCTCTTCACAGAATATCCAGTGTCGCAAGAACATGCAATATGCTGTTCTTCGGGAGCGAAGGACCCCAAACTTCAGACAGTAAATGAAGTAGTGGCCATGAACCGAAGAAGAAACTGCCACAAGTTTAGCATTCACAAAGAACCGGGCCTTTGTTCATAAGTATTCCTGAAGCAGAAGAACGCTGTACCACGAACGTGCATGAGACAAGCAGAACGGGCTGTTTACGCCCACCCGAGCTAATAGGGGCAGTATTCCGAGTCATGCAACATCGAAACTCGACATCCAGGAGCTGCCGAAGAGCTGGTTTAAAAAGTTCTACATGTTGGGTCGGTATGCTGACAATTTTCTGGCCTTCCATCTCCACATCGCCGTAGCCAGAATTCCAGGACTGAGAAGACAACGAGAAGCAAACGAGAAGCCAGCGCCGACCTATGTTTTTGGGACGACTTTAGAGAGTGGTTGCATTTTGATGAAAAATGAGTTCAATCCAGAGGGAATGCATTGTGCGCAGAGAAAAACACGAGTGGAGTCGTGTTTAAGTAGTTGAACGTTGTGGGCAGCCCAAGCTTGCCAGGTATTAAATGCTGACTAAGCGAGTGGCCCAGGGACTCACCAAATGGCTTTCACTCAGCACATCATTGCAAAATCTCTACAACGAAGTCTATAACTGGTTTACTGCTTTGAACACAACTTCTGTATCTTCTATCCTCTCAAATGTCTCAAAGTCGCACTGCTGCGAGCGGTCAACCCAATAACCATAACAATGTGGATCCCAAGTTCCAACCCCTGAAATCCTTCCAAAAACCCAGAAGAAGTCGACATGGACAATCCTGCAATACATTGTCACCAAGCAAGCCATTCAATGGACTGCCTCTTGGCTCCCAAAAATTTCTTGTTTCAATTATCACGTTATGACCTACATGTTTTTCTTCACTGTCCCTAGGATTCGTGTATGTCAATACAAAGGGCTTCATCACATATTTTTTTTTCAAGTGGCCGTACGTCGCCATTTTGAAGACAATATGCGATCCATTCATCATATGTATATTGCAATAACCACCTACCTTCGTAAAACCTCGTGATTCTTAGTTGGAAAACAAAGCTCCCGAGGAGCAAAAAAAGGACGCAAGCCAGCCAAACCCTAGGCAATTAAAGAAAAACAAACCAGGGGAAGAATGATTTGAAACACCAGTGCTGACGCGACGGAGTCATGCTGGTCTTGATCGAAGTTAGCTTCCTGCTTCGTTACACCACTGAATGCAAGCATGCCAGGGTATGCTGGATAATCACAGAAGCTCGCTCTAATGGCCCAGGACCGAAAGCACAAATGCGGACACGTAGAGTATACTGTCCTGGGTCAGGAAGTGGGCCACCCTGGGTAGTGGGCCATTCACAATTTTTTGGGTGTTGTAGAGTACAAGTGTAGACTTACCTATATTGTACAATTAGAATATAGATCAGTTGTGCTATGTACCGAAGTTGGGAGCTCACCGGCTATGTATTGCTGAGTAATGGTGCCGTGAGTGCCAGTTAACCAGTAATTTGGTGAATTCCTTAAGGGGATAGCTGGTCCAAATGTGGTAATGCATGCACCGAAGACCTGTTTCTCAACCATCTGCTTCCATGTTGCAGGTCACCAATCCAGATCATCATCATCATCATCATCAACCATCTGCTTTGAAACTTTGCACATTTGTTCTTTCACACTAGTACAGCCTCATGACCAACCATCTAATCATAATTCCACATATAGGACCCATGCTGTGCTCCTTGATTTTTGTAATCTGTCCTGTTTGACAATTATATGAGCCTTTTTAATTAATGTCTTGTTCCCTTGGATCAAATGGTATGCTCCCGAAACTTGAATCATTCATTTTGCCCTAACCTCAGCTATCATTCTAGGACTCTTATATATTTTTAGCAAATTTAATGCCATGTTGCCACTGGCCATTACATCTGACTATGGTTTTCAGGCATCTCACTGTGCAGAGGTTATACTGTGTTCTGGAAGTATTGAGTAGTGGAAGTTGTGGTTCAGGTGCATACTTTGGACCTTTTTTACAATACATGGGCACTCACAAGACACCACATCATGAATTTACAGCTGTTACTATTTACTACTTATTTACTACTTTCTACCATTTCTTCATATTTTCTTCATTATCCACCATTGCATATATCACATGTTCAGTACCTAGAACCAGCTGCAATACATTCTTCTGCATATGAAGAACAGCCTGAATGCCCTCCTAACATTCAAAAACCACCTCCTCCATGCCCTCAAACCAAAAAGCATCCTGCAAAGACCCAGACAGAGATAGCTGGTCAACCTTCTTCTCAAATCCCAGAAACTCTAGCTCCAATCCCACAATGACCTTATCCAAAGCCCCAGCACATAGCCCACTCAAGCAATGCCCAAAATGATACTGCAGCTCACAGAGGTGACCCAGAGGCTATACAAGATGCAGCAGTCCATGAAGAGAATGAGACATCCACAGCTGAGAATTTTGAGGTGCCAGAGACACATGGGAGTCATTCTAGCATGCAGAATAGAGTTGTTGAATGTCTAGAGCCAACAGGCCATGGGGAAGTTTTGAATCTGGATAATAGGGTTGTACATCAAAATCCTGGGCATTCTGCACATTATTTTGGTACAAAACTTGGTCTGTAGGTAGTACACATACATATTAATATTACCCTAAAGTTTCAAGTGTGTACATGCTCGCATTCCTTCACAGTGAGGCAGCAAAGTTGAGGAGATGGCTGACAGCAAATTTTCCCATGGGTGGCCCAGATCATAAATCATCCTGATTTGGTACACTCTCCAGGAAAATATTTGGTACTCATCAACAACATCAATTAAAAATCTGATGCTTCACTATAGGCTTCTAAACATCCTAGCACTTCATCGTAGCACATAATATCATTAGGTAAGTGTATATATCTCTCACACAATCACATATGGCCTTAGGTGGCCCACTTCCTGTCCTGACACAGTAGAAGCTTCAAGGCCCAATGTTTCAATGCCGATGCAGGTGACTGGGTGCTGAACAAATACAATTTGACCCCTAGTCCCACGAGTTGGCGGGAGGATGGTCGTTATTGTTCTTACCAAAACCCTCTCTCCTTTCCTGTTTATCTCAGAAAGAATCGGTGAACCTCAATATGAGACAGATGTAATCAACACGGTCGCATGCATTTTATGCTTTCAAGAAGTCCTCCTTATCTCAGAAAGAATTGGGAACATGTACTTCACCCTCCTCTTCGAGATTTGGGACTTGCTTATATACATATATAACAAACATGTAGCCTCACTACATCATTTGTTATCATATCTTTGTTGAGTACTACCATGAAACATCTGAAGAACTTGACTCAGACTCTGGCACTGTGATAAACCATTGTAGCTTTTCCTGAAGGTTCATGTTGCTGTGTATCCGCCTCCGAGAGTCATCTATTCACGATAAATATTAGTGTAAGGTGACATAAATTGAACTTATCATACACACCAAATGTTACCAGATGTGATAAGATCTTCAGAAGCAAATCATTGTACTTCGGAGAATGAAACCGCAACCACTCTCCAGATTCTGGCTCGTCCTTGAATGCCACAAGAAGATTTAAGATTTTTTCTACTATCTTCTCATTGAACAACATCATCCGTGCTTTGTCTTGTGACATTCTTAGAATCTGGTGATATCAGAATGCAGGGACTGTACATACCAATAGTGATAAGCTTTTGTATACAACAGACACCACATTCTTGAGCTTTGACACTTGGTCTGAGATTTTGCAGTTCATGAAAGGTATGAGCGACATCCCAGTCAATATTTTTGGTAAATATTGCAAAAACATTCGGTCTGAGGAGCAGATCAAGAAATGGGCCTATCACGAATGTGGTCACTGGTGCAGCGAGTAGGATGGTGGAGGTACATACTGTCAGGCCGGATAAAATCCTCCAAGGCCATCCTGACAGAAAACAGTGCATCATCATCATCACCACCACCAAGTTTGATGATTTTTTCAAATAGACGGATTTTTTGCATAATTGGGTAGATCTCCGCTAAGCAAACGAACATTTTTTATCAGTCCCAGTTGACAATGTTCATGAATGTCCCTACCTGTCATTGCGATTGACTTGAGGAACTTCGCTGCCTTTGGACAGGAATGCAGATATGTCATGGCTTTCACTATCGTTTTCATAACAGAGGCGTCTGGAGCTAAGACTGGATTGGCTTCATGAATTTCACCGAGACCATATATTGCGTGGAAAAAGCATTGAGTTCTGTATAGATTGGCGCCATTCATGCCGATGGCCACAAGTGCATTGATGATTTCTTTGATCAAATCCACACTGGAATCTGATGTGTGCAATTGTCAACAAAGATAGCCTTTGATTAAATTACCTGCTTACTGATCACCGGAAGTTATCTTTTGCAGGAGGGTAATGCAATGGCCCACATCAAGCCATCAATCTACGCACAGGATGTGAACCAGAACCTGGATTACCCTCTTTTGCTTGAACTGCATAAAGCTTTCACCTAATAGCAAGTTAAATAAGGCGTAGTGAAGGAAATGGTGACAGTACTATGTGTGGCTATGGTTTCAAATGCCTTCATGACAGTGTTCTTGTCATTATGGTGACAATGATTACTCTCTCTGAAGAGGCTTGTCATCAAGTCCACCAACAGACCCTGTTGTTTAAATTGTAGTGTGAGTTTTCGCATAACACCATCTTTAGTATTTTGTAAGCGACATGTCGAAACTTGGGTAAAAGTTTTGGGCGTACCATTAACGAAATACTCACTAAGGCATAACACACCAGCTCTTTTTGATTTAGAATTTTTAGACTTAATCATCTGCATCAGGCGGTGTAACATCTTCAAACTCTGGTCGAGGTAAATCGCATCTAGTATGACACCTTGAGTAATTAAACTATAACTAAATGATGAACGAATATACCTTTTATACATGTCGACATGCCTCCAAGTGCCAACGCCGTATGCGCTGGAGCATGATGTCTCTTCAGAAGATGTACTAGCCACTTTAGTATAAACCTGCACTGTCCTGATAGCATGTTAGATTCACTTTCGTGGCATGTCAAGATACAGGACTCGGACACACCCCTGTTCTTCAAGAAATCGTCTCGAATAGAATCTGACCGTCTCGATTTGACATCATGGTGTGACACATGATGAATAACACATACCTATTTTAACCAGGCAAGAAAGGCAAGATGCATCTAGTCTTTCTTCACCCTGATCTTCCGAAGCTAGGAGATCGTAGAGAGTCTTAATCCAAATATCTGGCTGTTCCGACAAGATACTTTGTGCCTCCAGTAGATGCTTCTCCCAAGGTTCAGTGTCATTATGGTAGACGTTAATCTGATCCGCTTTATGTTTGTCGCCGTCCTCAGGTTTCAAGATCAGCTGAGAGAGACACTGAACACTGGCACGACATGCTCCTTCTGATTTACCAAGCAGCAGTGACTTTAGACAGACGACAACATCTGGGTCTTCTAAGATTTGACGATGATGCTCTATCATGCGTTCGACCATAAGTAAGGCCTGATATGAGGAAAAAACACACAATGCCTCGCAAGCTGGAAAAGACAAGAGGCACTTCCCGCTGTGATTCTGTCATCCTTGTCCGACAGCATGTCAACAAAATCCTTTATAATTTCCAATATCTTGTGAGAACCTTTCCCTGATTTGAAAGTGAGGAAATGATGATTGAGCACAGGATATAGACTACTAACTGAATAATGCCATAAATGATAAGGATTTCAGAAGGACTACTTGCTGAATTATATTGCATTTGTCGACATCGTTGGACCTCAATGATTGGAGTTCTCGCATCACAACCTGAGCAACAGAATGTTCGAGGAGATCCATCTCAGGTAAATCTTCCCATTTGTCAGCCCAATATAGATCTTCAAGTACATTGCTTATCCCAAGAAGAGGCCTCCAAGCTTTTATGTTGCCGAAAAACATGGCCGAGGGAGCGTAGTCTTGTTTGAACACCAAGGTCATGTGAATAAGTTGTGATGGAGCGATTGGATGTCCTCGACCTAGATGAGGTACCCTAGTGAATGGTTTCATGTCAGATTACATGACTAGCCTGGAAGTAGAAGTACCGTGTAGTTCTATCATTGTCAGTATATCGCCAATGCTTGAGCGACAAAAATTTGGTTGGCCGACATAACTAACTCAATGTCTTCTTTGGTGTGTCTGAACAGCATGCGTCATCCTTTAGTATGCAAATTTGCAACTCCACACCATTCGCACTCTGGAACTGTGTGTCAGCAGGACAAGAGGGGACAGATCGTAATGCAGACCCAATGGCTGAACTGTTTATATGTTCCATCAAGGCATACGACAAGATTTCAGTATTGTTTGTGGGTGCCACACTGTTTATTGCATTTGTGCTCACTGTTTTCACTGCACTCCTCATTGCATGTGTGATTGTCATCTTTCTTTGAGAAGTGGACGCAATGTTCATGACAAGGACATGGGCAATCGCAGTCAGGATCACAGCGACATCTGCACAACCGATCGCTACATCGGGGATCCGATGCAGTGGGAAGGGTTGTGGGTGTTGTGCTCGCATTAGAGGGACCAGGGTTGGCATTCACCATAGTGTCTGAGAGAGAACAGTCAGATGAAGACAACATTAATATAACCCATGGCATGCGGTTGTGCAATTTTTTGAAGGCACTATGGAGAGCGAAGCTGCATGATGAGCATGTGTTTACTGACCCGTTCCCACCATGGGTGCTAGTGTGAAGGAACAAGCTTGGAAGTGTGGCTGTGGTGCAAGACCATGCTGGTGTCCAACCCGAAGAGGATTGAAAAAGTACCGTTCAAGAGACATCTTGAGCGGAAGAAGATACAGGGACTGTGAAACATCTTTTCTTCTCCTACAATGCATACACAGACGCCGTGTCCTATTTTCGTGTGTGAGCGCTAAACATGACAGGAAGAATGATGGTGTCTCATAATAATGTGAATGCAGATCTTCGAAACTCGTTCATCCAGCATGCAAGAACCCGATCTAGTTCTGGGACAGTCTTTGTGTGAATGTGAGTTGAGGCGACAGTCATAGGCATTCTTGCTCAGCTGCATGCAGGGTGCATAATGCTACCTGAGAACACATTGGAAACTCAAGCACAACACCCATATATGGACCATTACTGGGGATTCGGGAAAGGAGAATGTTAATATATGGAAACAAGTGCCTGAATTAAAATTTAGATGTTCTAGGCTCATCATGGAATATCAAGGGCATTGGCAGCATCGCAGGAGCATGGAGTGGGCTGTTGTTCTGGAGAAAATTTTCAAAACTTCGGACAGTATTGTGCAGGAAGTCGTCACCATGAACCAATCATAGAAAAACCTTTCCATAGTTGGATTCCAGAAATAAAGTTGCCTCAACCACGTGATCAATAAACAAATCAACCATGTGATTGACCAACCCACTCTCAATCTAGTAGTGATTGCTTCCTTTTATATAATTCCATGATCAGGCTGAAGGAGCCTCTATGGCATCACTGTTCGACGCGAAACAATTTCACTTTTTGTTTATTGTTATCAACTGTGAACGGCACACTACCAGCATTGGCCAATAACAACCAAATTTCCATGGGTGCCGAAGAAAACACTGCGGCCGACCTGAAATTTATCAAGGTATCACTGGAACTTACTCAGGAGCAAATGTATGGCTACTCTAGGATAGTAGCCAAAGAAATTCTTGGTCCCAACTCCCACCAGATATTAAGGAAACTAGAATGGGGCCTGAATCTGAGTGTATGGCTTCCATGATTGCTCGTCGATGTTCATCCTTTACTTTCATCTACCTAACGTTCTGAGTGCTTATTACCTTGTCTTACTTCTATTAATGTACATGACATGTCAAATAGGTAGGGGACCCTTACTTGTTTATGAGGGTAACCTGCGCTGAGTGGCTGGAGAAATTTTGCTTGTCTCAACAGCACACTGGCAGCGGGTCAGAGTTGGATGCCAGTTGGTGTAGAGTAAAGCATTTTATACTTGGCAACAAAAGACTCGTTTCTGGTGGGTTAGCATCAGGAAAATGCTGCCAATCTGGCACTACAGTCATCCACTTCCACTTGTATTTTTTCTTCAAGAAAACTGCTGTTGGTATTTGTCACTTTGTAAAGCCATTGTGTTGAGGTAGTTGACATCCAGTCTGGACCTTGTTACCCCAGATCGACTCCCTGCTGCTTGCCACAGCACTACCTCTGCCTGCCAGATCTGATGAATATCCAACATAGCAATTGTTACTTCAATGTAAAAGTTAATATTATTGCAAGAACTGTTGTTATCAAACCATGTCTGTAGAAACAGTTCACTAACTTCAGAGTTCACTTGAATGATTGTTCTATATTAGCAGAGATAGCCCACTAATCCATCTCTCTGGTCTCCTTCGAAACATCAAACTTTGATGGTGGGAATGACAGGTATTCCAGATCCTTCATCTGCTACACTGAAAGCTGGTGTGCTAGACTTTGCAATGTGAATTAAGGGTGACCAGGTTACTTGTTTGAGCTTCATCAAGTTCAAGTTCAAATTGAGGATGTTGCACAGAAATGTTAAGAGCCTGTTCGGTAACATTAATGTGTAATTTAAATGTCATGTGATCATCACAGTGTGAGTCTGGCATTCTCCATGTGACATTCAAAACAGGCATTCCCCTCCCGGCTTAGTATTGCCACTGACTCAGCTTGTATCACAGCAAGAAAAATTGGGATTTCTTTGGCTTTGCTGCAGTCAACTTCAAGTTATGAATGAAAGACAGATTGAACTAGTAGCTACAGTGTCACTTATATTGGTAGTAAATCCTATGAGTAGCTGCAGACATCAGATTTACTGCCATTTCACCACAAAAAATGGGCAAAGTTTAGCAAAGAGAACATACCAAATTTACTCATTGTAGAGCTAGATAAACCACAAAACCTCTTATAATCAACATCATTGGTAGCACTGATTATAACAATGTCTAATGTACCTGAGTTTTATCATAAGCCATTTATAAATGTGGATACAACCCCAAATAAACTCACCCAACATTTGTATACCTTGCTAAACATGACCGCAATGAGGCCAGGTCAATGTAGGATAATAAGAGTTATGGGCGGTGAAGAGGCTGGCTGTGGGCACCTGTGGAATAGTGCTTGGAACAGTGTGCTACACACACTAAACCTCACACACACTCACACAACTACTCAATCTATACAATCACCCTTGTAAGTACATGGGGGGATGAGATTATATCACCTTGTGACTACTAGTACTTTAGAACTAGTAAAGCACCTTATTATCTTGACGCTATGCAGCATTTACTCATTTCAGACTGATCCTAAAGCTAGGAACTTTTACAAGAAGGTACACTTCAAGGCGCAACCTTCCAGGCAAAGTATAATATTCAAAACTACACTAGGACACTCGTCCTATAACACTATCTGACACACTGTAGGTCATGATGACACTGAGCTCACTCTTTTAACCACTTCCCAAGTACTAACTTAGTGAGCTCACTACATGCAGGTGCATAGGGTTAACAAAACTGGCTGCAACAATGAGAATGACCTCTAATCCTTCTATGGATCTCGGATTCGGAACAGAAACAACTCAGAGACAGAACAGAAACAGATTTCAGAAACAGACTGATAGAACAGAACAGACAGACAGAACAGATTTCCGAAACTTCACTTCAATTCATACTCTAACAGACTCCAAACAGTACTCAGATGGAACAGAACTGGAACACTGATTCTTATTCACTTGGAATTTAAGCACACAAGTCAGATTCTGAAGTTATCTCTATTCCTTGGAGTGAGCTTGCTATTTCTATATGATGCTTGAACCTACAAACTAATCCTTTATCACAGTGCTCACTTTCTATGTGCACACCATAACTTGGGGGTTCAAAACTTGTATACTAACCCAAAACTACTAACCACTTATACCACAACCATTGTTAATTACAAATACCACAGCAGTACCCAGGTAAACTAGACTCCTACATACATAGCCTGCCACTGCCACAGCCTTACTTGGCATCCAGCTCAGTATTTCCTCCTATAGCATCATTTCCATAGTGAGCTCGCTAAAGCCACCTAGGTGCACACCAATTTACAAGTCTGAGGGTGTATCACCTCCTGACCACATGTCACTCCACGTCTAGCCCTTCATGCTATGTGTATAATCTTCTAGATTAGTGTCAAGCACACAGTGAGCTCGCTAATTCTGCACAGCAATGGATATCCTTGTCAACCAATTACTCAGTTTACCAGCACTCGGCTGAAGCTCCTATTCAGGCCACATGCTAGTCATATCATTTTCTCTTATCTCTTGCATGAGGTTTGGTCTGGCCTTCTCAGGTATGGTACATCACTTTTAATTTAGTGAGCATGCCAATCTTTTCAATTACAATCTTCTTTATTCTCTGCTTATGGAAGTGAGCTCACTCAGTAAGTGTGACTACCCATGGCCGAACAGTGCTTTGTGAACTTTCTGTCAAGCATGCCTGTCAAGTACCTGCTGTAACTAAGCTCTGGTTTATGTTTGTTGTGTCAGGTGTCACTTGTGCATACAATTATGATGCCCTTGCATACTTGTTATGTATGCTTGCTTATTCTTTAAGTACGCTCGCTCGCTATACTGTATTACAAGTTATATTCAGAATAGATCGCAAAATTACATGGTTGGTATGTTTGCAGTTGCAACAGCGGATACTTGGTGAATATAAGAGCTAGCTAAGGTTTATGTTGACATAGGATATTTTACTTCTTTGTGACATAATATCATATCGAGCATTGAGCGATGCAGCAAAGCAAATATATTATGAATAACAATTACAACATGGTTCCATACAAAAGCACATGCAGTAGCAATGAGCAAAGCAAAAACATTCAAATTCTTACAGCAGTGGTAACGGAACAGTAGTCTAATTTCCAGTAAAGCAGGGAGCTTCAAAATGGACCAGTTAGCAGAGAAAAATCAAAAATAAGAACACAACTTACCAAAATTATAAGCTAGTAGTCAAGTCTAATCAGTTGCCATGGTGTCATCATCCACAAATTGAGCAGCAGCATCAGCTTTTGCTTTTGCTCATGCCTCATGGTGTGCAGCCATTTTTGCTACTGTACTCTCAGGTAGATGGGCACCTTGAGTTTTGTCAGTGTCTGTACACCCATTTGGGTCACCAAATATATGGCTATAGAGAACATCAGTCAAAGAAGCTAATCAGAGATGCAAGGAACGTACTTGTTCCACCAAGCTAATGTGTGAAGACACCATTCATCATCAGGGAAACTCTCAAACAGTGCAACAATGCTGT
Source organism: Armillaria luteobubalina (assembly GCA_030435615.1). Lineage (NCBI taxonomy): Eukaryota > Fungi > Basidiomycota > Agaricomycetes > Agaricales > Physalacriaceae > Armillaria > Armillaria luteobubalina. The sequence continues at coordinate 25,732 of JAUEPU010000174.1, forward strand.
TGTAGAAGGTCATCATATCAAATGCTCCATCTTGCTCAGTCCAGCCATCCTTTGAAGACAACACATAGCAAGCCTGGATATTCTGTGAGAATACTAAACAATACATATGAAGATATGTTCACCTGGCAAGCCACATAGGCAATCTGACATCCGCTTACCAACTGAATACCATTGATCTTTGCAATGCTACCTCGTTTCAGCCCTTCTTGCTTTGTCAGGTCACCATTGCTGCAAAATATGGGTAGGTAAACCTATTGAAAGATTGTGAGTAGTAGAAGACCATGAGGAATGCACATACATGAAGAAGAAGGTACCCTTTCATTAAGCCCACCTCATCATCCATTGGGTCATAAAGGTCTTGGTCATAGAGGAATGATGGCCACTCTGAAGCAGTGACCTTCACTTTGCCATTTGTGAGGTCAAAGATAAAATGGTCACTAAATAATGTACATCAGTCAATACCCTGGCAGGGTAAAATAAAATAAAAACTTCTCATCAAACTTCTTGAGATAGATTTGTGGGCAGAGAAGATGTCTGGTATCCTTGTGGTTGAAGCCTTGCGATGTCTTGTGTGCAGGCTTTGGTAGCAACATAGTATTGTTAATTGGGTTGAGGAGGAGTGTCAATATATCACTGTGAACTTTGTTGGTGTCGCTTCCTCTCAATTCTTTGAAGCCTAGTCACAACTGAAAGACATCTGTCAGTATTACAACAATAAAATATTGCAATAGGTGCACTCACCTCCTTGATCATGGCTTTCAAGGTGATTTGGTGCTTGGGAAAACATCCAAAGGCCTCGATGATGGTGACATCCTGCTCCAAAAACCCTACCAATATATCAAAAGACTTCTCGTTGGGTGTGACATATGGGTGTTTGTGGCTCTCGATCCCTAGCCTGTCAATTGATCAGCATATATTGAGGGAGAGTAAGTCAATGACATACTTGATAGCATGGTTGGAATGCCTCACACCAGCCCACATTATGTCATCCATGGGAGTAAAGAGCAAAATGACACAGGGAACAAGTTTGCTGACCATGTGGCTCACATTCAGCATGAAATTCTGTCTGGGAAGCAAGATTGAGGAATTTTGTGGATATATGCAGTTGCATATACTCACCTCTGTGAATATCCATAGTGAGTCATTGTCTTTTGTCTATGTTCCTTGTCATCATTGTTGTTGTCATCTCCCTCCTCATTCTCTTCATCACCATACCCTGGCTCTCTCCTCCTTCACTGGCTTCATGTCTTCCTCCTCCTCCTCCAAGTTGTTATTATTGTCCTCCTCTGAATCTTCATTGAGCTCCCTGTCCAAGTTGGCAGTCCTGTCATTGGATGTGTCAGGAGTCAGTATTTGTCTCACCAAAGGCTTGTTTGTGTCCTTCTGAGGTAAGACTTGGCAAGCTGCAGGCAGTGCTGTTGTCTTTGATTTTGTGCCAATGGTCTTGCTAGTATTCTTAGTGGTTAGCTTGGCTTTGACTGGTGTTGAGTCTTGTACAGGTTTGCATTGAGATGAGCTGGCAGGATTGAATCAGGACGAGCTGGCTAATTTGCCATGAGACGAGCTGGAAGTGGGCTTGGTGTGGGATGAGCAGGCCGATTTGCCACGAGATGAGCTGGAAGTGGGCTTAGATTTAGGCATGGTAGAGGAGAGGATCATCTTAAGAGAAGGAAAGAGAATTGTCAAGGATGGTGGTAGTAGGAGAATGAAAGACACATCGACATGTCAGTGTCACAAGAGTGACATCACATATGAAGCCAAATGTGGAAGTTCCCTTCCACTCACTTTACTGCTACTACTATCACTTCAGTGAATGGTTCTCTAAAGGCCCAAGAACTCTCTCATGCCAAGGTAAAGCTCAATAACAATTTTATCTATGTTTTCAGGAAGCTTATCTAGTATTATATCTAGGGAATGCAGCTCTTCAAACTCGCATTTTTTATTTTTGCAGCAATAATCATTATGGCCCGATACAAGTGCGATTGTGGGAAGGAAATCACAAAAGGTGCATGAGCTATCAGTGCTCACAAGGCTCGCTGTCCAACCCATACCTTGCAGTCTTGGAATGTAGGAGGATTGGGTAAGAAATTGAAGGGTAATACTGGTGGTGGAAGGCAACTTAGAGCCTTGGGGTTGAGCCAGGCTAAGAGTTCTGCTGGTCCTGTTGAGGCTGGCCCTTCAATGGTATGTTTGTCTTACATTTTCCCATCCTGCTGCTTTAATTTTGTTCTATTTGTAGGCCCCAGATACCGATATGTCAAATATTGATATGATAATGGAATCCCCTTGTTCTCTGTCACCAGCACCACTGTCTGAACCTGAGATACTTGAATGATCGCAACAAAATCATCAGATCCCTCAACGCTTCCAAGATTATCTGCCCACTGGTGGCTATTTTGCCCCACTTCAACAATATGCAGCTGTCAGGCCCCAACCACCACCTGACCACTCTCCTTCACCAGATACATCAACATCATCACCAGAATCATCCCAAACGTTGCTCCCTGATACACCAATCATTATGGAAACAAACAAATTTGGTTTATATCGTGAATACAAGACTCTACCATCTTTTGATCCAGACGATGCAACAACTATAGCCAACCTTTGTGATGCACCCACCTTCTCCCTACCCACAGATGATCTCCAACATCATTCACCACTCTGTGTTTACGGATCTCATGTTGCGAACAATGCTACAACCATTTTGACTGGTGCTATCAATTCTGAAGACAACAACTCATCAACTTTGTGGTTTGCACCATTTATCAATCCTACCATCTGCCGACTTATGCATTGGTTCTACTCCACAACCACCAAGACCCTGAATGACTTGAACTGTCTCATCAACAAGGTCATTCTCACCCCTGACTTTTCTGCACTGGATTTACTCAGTTTTGATGCCAACCATGAGGCCAAACAACTTGACTCGGATAGGCTCCCGCTATTTGCAACAGATGGATTGATCAAGGATAAGGTTATGCTGCATCTCCCCCAGACTGGGGTATGCCATCCATCCGAAGAAGATGCACCAACTCTCAATATCTCTGATGTTTGGCATCATTCGTTCAGCATTTGAAGATGCTTCTTCACTTCAATTCCATCTGAAAGGGTTCAAACAGATGTGGAAACGACCAGATGGATGTACAGAATGTGTGTATGGCAAGGTGTACACATCAGATGCTTTCCTGGAAATGGAAGATGCAATTGTACCTGAGCCTGGGTGCTCTCTTGAGACAGTTGTTGCACCCATGATGGTCTATTCTGATTTGACATGCCTTGCAAATTTTGGAACTGCTGCACTTTGGCCAGCCTATGTCAGTATGGGACTGATTTTGAAGTATGTCCAGGCAGTACCTTCTTTTTTCCAAAGCCATCACCTTGCATATTTCCCTGTGGTTTGTATTTCTTCATTATCTTACAGCCTTACAAGTACTGATAAACTCTTATCTTTCAGTTACCGGATAACATTCAAGATATATACATCAAGACATTTGGATCACCCACATTGAAGGAATTACTCACATTCCTGAAGTGTGATCTTATGCAGAAGATATGGAAGCTTCTTCTTGATCCAGAGTTCATGCACACATATGAACATGGCATTGTGATTGAGTGTGCAGATGGTATTTTTCGCCAGGTATACCCTCAGTTCTTTACCTATTCTGCTGATTATCCTGAAAAGTGAGTTCACGTTGTTTCTATTCCTGCTGCTACTCACCTCAAGTTATACAGAGTTCTTCTTGCAAGCATAAAATCTCTTAGCTGTTGCCTTTGCCCTCGATGCCTGGTTCTCAAGAACAGGGTCCCTGATATGGGAATGAAGCGAGATCTCACAAACTGTGAATGAAATACTAGGGTCAACTCCAACCAACAATGGCATGATGTTGAGTTGGTTCATAAATGGATCTTCACAAGGGGATATCCAGTATCAGGAAAATGTGTTGAAGGGGTTATTGGACCTACCTCCTTGACACCAAACTGTGTATTGTTTGATTTATCTTCACAGCAGGCTGTCATGAACTAATTTTGTTATGACAGAATGCTTTCTCTGAGGTGCTGTATCCTCTGGGCTTCAATTTTTACCAAATGTTTGTGCAGGATTTAATGCACAAGTCTGAGAGTGGTGGCTGGAAATCCTTATTTACACATCTTGTACACATTTGTCACGAAATCCCTGGGGCAATTCAGAAGTTGAATAAGAGGTAAGCAGCTGAACGATTGGCTCCTACACTGCAACAAATGCTCATTTTTGTAGATTTTGTTTGGTTCCTACATTTGGGCACTCTACAATTTGCAAGTTTAGCAATGATGTTTCAGGCCAGAAGAAGTTTGCAGCTAGGGATTATGAAGATGTACTCCAGGTACATGATCTGAGTTTGTTATATTCTATGCTAGGCTCTAAGGTAATATTTGCTAGTGTTCCTTCCCATGCTTCGACGGTCTTCTGTCTGATTCACAAGATAATAAAATTGTGATAGATACAGTTTTCACTTGGGCCACATGGCATGCTTTTGCAAAGGCACAAATGCATATGGACTCAAGTCTTGAGGTCTTACATGGTGTAACAACACTGCTTGGGAATCAACTTCGATCATTCTCACAGAATGTTTGTCCAAATTTCTGTACCAAAGAGTTGCCTAGTGAAACAGCAGCACAAGTCCAACAGCTCATTCGCACAGTGAAGACTGCAGTGACATCAACTGGGGGTGTATTCAAGTTGATCAAGTCCTTTAATCTCAAAACATACAAGAACCATGCCCTCAGCAACTATGTCTGGTGCATCCCTAAATTCAGCACATCAGACTCATATAGCACCCAGATTGTGAGTTAATCTTCTCTTTGAATGTACTATTTCGAAGCACTAAAGTAGTATTTAGGGTGAACAGGAACATCACCATGTTAAGCTTTTCTATTCACATACTAATAAGCATGGTCATGTCAAGCAAATAGCAACACTTGAACAGCAGAAACAACGACTACAACAAATCCTTGCACAGTGGATCTCTAAACTCAAAGTCAGATCCAAGATGACAGCATCCCCAAGAATCAGCCCCAATGAGAGGGATCCACTGCCAGAAGGTCAGCCAGAAGACCACTACCAGATGTCCCTGTCAAGAAGTTACCCATTAAACCTTCATCACTGGCTTGCTGATAACAATGGTGACCTTGCTGTTGAGGTGAGAATTTGGTTGCCCAAATATTTCATACACTTTCAAGTATTCAATACTCATTGTCTTTAGGATTTCATCCCCAAGCTGAAAGAGCATATTCTTCGACTTCTTGTAAACAAGATATCTACAGAAGATGAAATCACCTCAGAACAGCTAAGCAACCTCCACATCATTGATGATCACATCTTTTGCCACAAAGTCCTTTGAATCAACTACACTACCTACAATGTTCGCTGTGATCAGGACTCAATCAACCCTTACATGTTCAGATGTCATTGTACTGGCAAACAACTCTGACTCTGAAGTGAGCACAACACATCCATATTGGTATGCATGAATCATCAGACTCTTTCATGCAGACATTCATTATAATGACCCTGATGGAGAGTTTGAGGATCAGATGAAGGTGTTCTGAGTTGATTTCACATGGGTCCATTGGTTTGGTTTTGATGCAAGCCATTGTTCAGGATTCACCATGAGGTGGCCTCATTATGTTGGATTCATTGATGGTACAGACCCTGCCAGTTTTGGTTTCCTTGATCCCAACAACATTATCCAAGCTGTTCACCTAATTCCCATCTACAAGCTTGGTCAAACACTGGAGTTCTTACCTCCATCCATTGCACGTTGGCCTGAGGATAATGACCAAGATTATGAGTGGTACTTGGTTGACATGTAAGGTGCTGTTACTATGTCTTGATATGTATCGCTGACCTTACATTCACAGGTGGGTTGACCATGACATGATCTTCTGGTATTGCGGTCTTGGTGTTGGCCATTGTGGCACCTGGGAAGTGACACATATATTCCATGAGGACATATGTAGAGCATTCAATCTCTCAGAAGATGTCTTTGATATGGGAGAGGACATAGTGATGGAGGATGTAAACTTGGAGGAAGACGATGAAGGTGAGGACATCTCATCTGATTCTAACTCACAAACAGCTCCAGATATGGTCACTGAAGAAGGGTGGGATAACGAGGAGGTGGTAGGAGAAGATGATGAGTCGGATTAGGACACAGATTCAAGTGACAAGAGTGAAAAGGAGGAGGAAGAGAACCTTGATGAAGAGGCCAAAGCGGAATTAGATGATATCTGTGATGACAATGACAATGAACTTACTTTAGAACCAGATCTGGGGTTTTCTGTGTTGTAAATTAATTGTAACACCTTCATTATACCATTATCTACTGAAATAAACTTAGTCTGTGATTTGGATTAGTTATATATTCTTATAAACGTGACTGGGAGGATTACAATCGGTAATATACTGAAATAATCTTATTACTGGCTTAATAAGGTATACAAATGAGCCCTTTCTCTATATCAGGTTATATATGAAGTCACCAGTGATAAAGATAGGCAACCTTTTTTCACTTTTTGTGGTGTTGAACATCAGCCCACAAAGAGCAAGCAGCTTGAAAATGACTTCGGCATTGAGCTGATAAAGGCTGAGAGAGAGAGAAGTTTTTATTCTGATCGCTGTCCCTAAGAAGGAAACTAACCAGAGTCCATACTATGCATGCATTACCTACCTAATCCATTATGCTATGGTACCGAACGAACATTGGGCTTCACTGATACAGTCACGTCCCTGCAAGGTATGGCCTCTCAGCACTGGTGTCAATGTCGTGAGATTTAATAGTCATGTGCCACACCTAGGGTGGCATCTTGACAGGTATGTACATTGGTTTCTGCACTACCTCCTCCAGTATCTCATATACATAGCAACCAAGCCTAGGCAACAGGTCTGAATATGTCAAGAGGCTATGCACTGAGTGACTGGTAATGCTAACAAAATTTCCTTGTTTTTGCCTTTTTGGGTGTTGCTATTCTTGCCGACCCCTAGAAATTGTTGGGACAAAGGAATGTGGGGTGAGAGCATGACAGTCATGAAAAAGTCACTAAAGTGTCACATCGGGATATTTACATTCCGGCATTTAAATCAAGGGGATTGCAAAATTGCAGATACAGACATGACATACATTACCATGTTTAAAGAAGGCTGGACCCCCCCCCTCCCCCTTCTTTTATAGTATCTTCTTCCCACAATTTACCATCCCTGTCAACCATTTCAAGACATATATTCTCACAGTATCAGATAAAAGAACAACCCTGGAATGGATATTTGATGCCATGGTCTGATGGCAGGCAGTTTGAGCATGACAATTAAGTTTGAGCCTCAAAAAACTTGGAACAGGTTTTTTGAGGACTTTGTTCTTCAAATGTTCACAGCTATTAAGGTGATTGGACCAATTTATCTTTGATTTATCTCACTAGCAAAAGCAATATGTTGTGTCAACACATGAGACAGAATTGCATGCTAGACATATTGAGATATTGATTTATAGTAGCATAAATTGAGTAAGTGATGTGGGAATGCATACAGTGTGCTTACTAGTCTGGCCAGGGGTTGGGTCAGGCCAGGGTCAGGCAGATTTTGTTGGCCCTGACCCTGGCCCTTGAGGGTGAAGCAGTGCTCTCCCAACCCTCTACCCTGACCCCCCAGGTTCAGGACCAATGGAGCTGGGTCAGAGTCAGGTCAGGGCTGACCCTGGGCCAATTGATTTTTTGGTTTTTCTCACTTTTTTTGCAGAAATACACAAATTGAGCATATCTACTTTGTAAACTATAGAATTTTATGAATCTTTTTGATGATATAGTATTCAAGCTTCATCTTAAGTTGTTAAGTGGCTTTTTTTCAGACTTGTTTGTCTGCATGAAAACATATAGTATCATAATACTCATACAATAGGTTGTTCTTCATCAAATATTTGTATAGTACAAGTATATGTATCATTAAATTTTCATTTTCTGTTATTAATATATCAAATCATGCTTGTAAGAACAACATACCCGTATTTCTTCACCTACCAAATTTTTGAAGGCCAGGAGGGCCAACCCGGGGTCAGCCCTGGGTCAGATTTTCTCCAGTCACTGACCCCAACCCTGACCCCGGCCCTTAGCATTGGTGCTGGCCCTGACCTTGACCTGGCTCTGACTCGGCAGGTCGAGCCAGGGTCGGTCTGGGGGTCACAAGGGCCAGGCCCAACCCCCAGCCAGACTAGTGCTTACTGGTTGACTTCCCTTCACCATCATGACAGTTTGCAAAGCCTATGTTACATTATCAGGGCAATTCCTTGATTTGGTTGTTCCTGGCCCAATTCTGGCTAAAAAATTGTTGGAATACAAGCTGAAAGTCAGTATGAAGCTGACTTGATGGATTGATCAATTGGCATCCCGATATGGTAACTAGGTTCAAGCTGTGTTGTACTCATAGCAATTATTCCTTAGATACTTATGTTCCTATGATACTTACCTATGCATTAGACTATGCAGTTTTATTTAAATAGGACTGTATTTTGGTACATAGAATAATATCTTCATTCACTATACTTGTGTTCAAGTGCCCACTATACTAAGGATTTCAATAAAAATAGTGTGGAAAGCAATAGTTCTCATCAAGATATTGCTAATTACAGTCAAAAGTTTCTATTTCTATCAATATATACTTCAAAATTTTGGTATGTCAGTTACACATTTAAGGCTCCACCCCCCTCCCCCCCTCCCCCCCCCCCTACCCCCCTATGTCATGTCCCAGTTTGCTCTGATGGAATCCCCTTGATTTAAATTGCACATTAATTTGCACATTAATGTTACTGAACAGGCTCTAAGTTCTGTTTACACAAATACACAAATATACACTTGGTTGCCCCATATTTTGCACCTCACTGCTGTTTGTTCAGAGAGTGACCATCAATTTCTGACATAATCTGCAACATATACTCGGAGGTAATATGCCCACTAAGTGTCTCGTTGTCAAAGGGCGCAGAAGGTTGCATCGTTCCTGGCAGCATGAAATGAGATGGTAGACATGTTTCAGGGATCTTTGAATTTGCAAACGCATACAATCCCCATCTAAACAAGATTTGAATAGCGTTGAGCCGCAGAAGAAAGGCAGAAAATGACTTTGATGGAGAAATTGGCATAACACTGATGAAGAAGTAGCACTTGAAGTCTGCGAGTTCTTGCCACGATGTCGTCCTATCATACCACTTAGCAAAAGACATCTTCACTTGTTGCGACTGCAACTCCTGCATGACCTTTCCTCCTGCAGACTGAACAATCTCGTAACCGCAACACAGCATCAATAGAACATAGTAGAATGCCTTGACATCATGTTGATACAGATGAACAACATCGAACTGACCCAGAAGTTCGTGAGCCATGTAAGGCGGTGTACCTATCCAATGAAGGGATGTCACTTCTTTGAGAGGAAGAGAACAAGAAAGGTCAAAATCATTGAGGACACCAATGAATTTCCATTCATTGGTGTCATATCTTTTTCGATACATCATGTTGTTGAGGCTTATGTCATGGTGTAGAACTTTGGGTTTTTTTGTAGAGCCAATGGTGACCTAGACCCAGGAATTTCAGAACTTGGGGATGAAGAAACAGGAAGAAAGGCTACAAACATTGAAATATATCAAAGAATACTTGGGCAATGTCCTTGACATCAGACAGGTCTGTGATAGGCAACAGATGTTCAGAGACAGTGATATGAAGATGTTCCTCATATACAAATGGTGTCTCGTCCACATATTCTGCCTTATTCAAGAGTTTCACCAGCCTTCTCTGTGACGTATATTTTTCGTTAGATCTGAAGTCTTGGGAATGAAGGATCTCAGGAAGGTGATCCAAAACCCAATGTCTCTTGCCCTCAACAGCCATTTCATCAGCCTTCACCTTTGTGGCATCCATAAACTTCTTCTCTGAGTCGCAGTGGATACTTGGCCAACTGATCTTCATGACCAGTTCTTGATCAGACCATGCCAACGAGCTTGCAGGGACAATGCAAGTGTCCCACCCGATGAGTCCACACTGGCGATGAATGACACCTCCAAGAACAAGGATGATCTTTGATTTTTCAGAGGTCTCCAAAGTCATCTTTAACCAGTTGAAGAGGTTCGTAGGATTCCCTTTATCCCATTGTTGATAGAGTGGGAGGCAGTCATGGTCAATGAGGGCATGCAGACATATGGTAGCACTAGATACCATCCGCATTGCAGAAGTCGTACAATGGACACAAACTTTCTTGTCATTTGGAAGATTTCTGGTGAGCTCATTCTTGTCAATCAGATCCAGCACTTGTCTCATGGAAACAGTCGCCTGACTGTCACAAGTTTGACACGAGACTTTCGAAGAAGACTGGGAATTAAGAAGTCAGCTTGCGATCACAGTGAGTGGATTAGCCCTGGACCTTGTTGCCACCATCCAATTTGCATTTCATGCTCCTTGAAGATGCGGTGCTCCATGTCAAGGGGATGTCGTCGGCATCCTCCGAGTCCATATCTACAGCGGTCCCATGTTCAGTGGCACTCAGACCTTTGTCATTGAGGAATGTATCATGCTCCTTATGCGGAACCAGTGTCATTGGTTCTTGACAAGCTAGCATATCATTGAGCTGGAGGTGAAAAACATGTTGTGAAGTGGCTTACCTCTAAGTTTTAATAAATGTACCACATTGTTTCTGACGGTGCCCAAGACATCGTCAGTGGCCTCCATCTCCTTGAAATTGATGAGTTGTGCTGGAATGACATCCTTGTGCCAGCAAGACTAACTTCTACTTGTTTTCTTTTCCAATGGATGATGGATGACTTGGACAAGTCGGCACGTCAGCTATGTGATCGATGAACAAACGCACCCAATAAGATCCAATAACACTTTCTTTTATGTAATTCTATGTTCAAGTTGAGGACATCTCAACAGTGTTTCCTATCGTGGTGGGTTATAGACAAAATCACATATTTTTCATTTTTTTCACCTTGGAATAAGTATTTGCAGGTAAATGCAGGTATTATGAAGTATTTGTAAGTAAATGGAGGTGAAGCAAGGTAATGATAAGTAATGATAAGTATGGACTTCGAATGCCATAGACGACAGCTTGAGATAGTGTGCTACTTAAGAATACCGGGAAAAACCTCCCATTCCTGTGGGCACATTGGCATAGGCCCGAAATGGAAGGATAGTTCTGGGGTCCTCAGGGTTCACATACCCATATCTCATATGTCTAGATATACCTTATTGGTAACCCAATCATATGGTGGTTAAGCACTCTTTCTGTTGCTTTGTACATTTTCGTTCGGGGATTCTGTTAGACCCGAACCTCATGTGATCCAAACAAGAGTAAACTCAGGCTGCCTCGTGTTCGGACAACCACCCAAGAGTCTCATGGGGTTCGGATATGAGTGAAGAGATCGGACTAATTGTCTTAGTCGAGCGTGAGTTAAGAGAGAAGTTCAGTATTGATAAACTTTAGCTCAAAGCTGGGGTATTACAGCGAGAGCTACTTACTTATATACAAAAACTGTAGTACTAATAATAGTCACAACATACAAAGACAATATGGTTGTCATGCTGGATGCGCGAGCCGTAGTCGCTAACTACTTGGCCTAAGCCGTCCGGTTCTGGTATGGTCACGTGGGGTCAGGGATAACTCGGTCTTCTGATAATTAGGAAAGAAAATGAATAAGTGCAGGAAATTGTAACATTACCCTCTCGTTAAGGCAGTCGTCCCGACTGCCATTAGGGCTCTGGCATCTCTTCTAGTTCTTCCTTCAATGCTCTCCAATAGTCTTGAATATATTCCATCCATGCTTCTCCATCTGGGTTTTGAACTTGAATCCTTTTTCCGTCATTTCGTTCGACTGTGTAAAAGTAATTCCATGTTCCATCTCCGATTTCCTTGTACTCATGTCCTACTATCTCCTTTATTGCTTTAGGGTTTACGATGACCTCGGCCGTTACTGCTCTTCCATGTTCTGCTTGGCTCTGTTGGTAATCTTCTATTGCTTCTTGGGCATTCTCCATGTCTTCTTCCGTTACCCAGTCGTTGTGTTCCCTGGTCCAGCCTGTCCACTTTATGAAGTAGTCGGTTACCAGTCGAGAAGGTTGGCCCTTCTTTCCTCTTACCCTTTGGGTTCGAGTGTCAAGGACTTCTTCGACTTCGTACTGTTCTTCATCTTCGATGAGGTCTGGTGGTGGTGGCGGTGGAAGTTCTTGATTAGGGAATGCTGGTGGTGTATATGGCGTTAGGAGTTTTTCATTGAAGCGGGGATGAATGCGCCAGTGAGGGGGAAGTTTGAGTTTGAAAGCAGAGGCGCCTGCTTTTTCGAGGATTCGGAAGGGGCCTACTCATTTGTCATCGAGTTTCTTCTTTGGCCGTGGGAGGTGGAGATTCATAGTGTTGAGCCATACCAAGTCGTCCTTTTTGTATGCTACTGCTTTGCCCTTTCGCTTGTCGTATTGGGTCTTCATTTTAGCAGCGGCCTCTTGGAGGGCTTGCTCGCATAGTTTGTGGATCTTCTGCATTTGCGATGCAAAGTTTCCGGCGGCGGGGTTGGTGAAAGGGCTACGGCGTTCGGTTTCAGGGACGACTCGGGGATTGAGTCCATAGATGGTGAAGAAAGGGCTTTGGCCCATGGCAGAGTGCTTCCGGTTGTTGTGAGCGAATGCTGCCAGGGCGAGCCATTCATGCCAATCATCTTGTTGGTACCTGGTGAATATCCTTAGGTACTTCTCGATTTCTTGGTTGACTCTTTCAGTTTGTCCATCTGTTTGGGGGTGAAAGGCAGTGGAAGCGTTGGGAGTGATTTGGAGGATTCGGTAGAGATCTGTCATGAATTTCGAGACGAATTGAGGGCCCCTGTCCGATATTACAGTTCTTGGCATACCGTGAATAGCGAAGACCTTGTTGCAGAATATTTTGGCGGTTCCTTCTGATGTGAGAGTTCCATTGCATGCTACTGGAATGATCTCTTTCAAAAATCTATCTACTATAACTAAAATGGCATCGTATCCGCCAGATTCCTTGAGGCCGGTGATCAGGTCGACAGAGATGTGGGTCCATGGTTCTGATGGGACTGCGTTGGGATGAAGGGGTGCTTTCCGTGCCTGAGTATTGGACTTGACTCGTTGGCATGTTTCACATCCTTTTACATATCTTTCAACCGTCTGCTTGATCTTTGGCCACCAGTACTCTCTTTGCACGAGTTCATTGGTCTTGTCAATGCCTGGGTGTCCGGCGGTGAGGTGGTCATGGGACATGGCGATTATTTCTCCTCTGAGCTTTTCGTCTCGGGGTACGTAGATCCTTCCGGTGAGCATCAGGAGTCCCTTCTCCATTGTGATGCCTCGTTCATGGTTTAGGGAGTCGGAGATTCCTCGGTCCCACTTGTCGGTGCTCTCGGTAGCACGCTTGATTTTTGAGTGGATGTTGGACATCGTGGGCATGATCATTGCTCGGAAATGCTCAGGTTTGAGGACTACGATTTCATCATTGTCTTCTTTGCCCTGATCGTGATCATCCCATTGGGATAGAAGGTCAGCTTTTCGGTTTGCCGTACCGGGCTTGTGATGTAGGGAGAAATGGTACTCGGCGAGTTCGGTGACCCAGCAGGCTTGTCAATGATTGAGTTTTTGGGGTTTGCGGAAATACTGAAGGTTCTGATGGTCCGTCCATACTTCAAAGTCGACAGCGGCTCCCATTAGGTAGTGTCTCCATTCAGCGAGGGCGAGCATTATGGCGAGGAGTTCCTTGTCATATATCTCATAGTTCCTTTCTGTCGTTGTCAACGATTTTGAAAGGAAAGCTACAGGTCTCCATTTGCCATCCTGTTGTTGGCTTAATACTGCGCCAATGGCTCCTTCACTGGAGTCTGCTTCTACTCTGAATTTTCCGTCTTCTTTGGGCAGGGCTAGGATAACGTCTTCTGCCATTTGCTTCTTCAATTGTTGGAATGCTTGGTTTTGGGCCATGCCCCAGTTCCAAGGGGCATTTCCGGTGAGTTGGGTCATAGGTCGTACTATCTTTGAATAGTTCTTTATGAATTTTCGATAGAAATTCGTAAAGCCTAAGAAGCTTTGCAGCTCTTTTTTCTTGGTGGGAGTGGGCCATTCCGTGATTCCTTTGACCTTGACCGGGTCCATTCTGACTGATCCTTCGCTGATGATTACTCCTAAGTATTCTGTTTCCAGGACTTCGAATTTGCACTTCTTGGCTTTGAGGAACAGCTTGTGTTCCCAGAGGTGTCGGAGTACTCGTCGAACTATCTGTCGATGTTCTTGGAGGTTCTTTGAAAAGATGAGGATGTCGTCGAGGTAGATGGTTACTTTTCCTTCAGCAATTAGGTCATGGAAGATGTCGTTCATCATCCATTGGAACATGGCAGGGGAGTTCATGAGTCCAAAGAACATGACGGTTGGTTCGAACAGTCCCCGATTGGTGCGGAAGGCGGCCTTGTACTCGTCACCCTTTTTTATGCGTACATTGTTATATCCCCAGCGTACGTCTAGCTTGGTGAAGTATTTAGCTCCTCGGAGCTTGTCCATGAGCTCCGAGATGAGCGGTAGTGGGTATCGGTTTTTGATGGTCATTTCGTTGAGTTTCCGATAGTCTTGGACGGGTCGGAGGGCGCCGTCTTTCTCTTTGACGAAGAAGAATGGTGATGCGAATGGGGATTTGGATGGTCTGATTCGTCCAGTGGACAGGTTTTCATCCAAGAATTTGTCAAGTTCTTCCTGTTCGTTTCGGTTCAGTGGGTATACTTTGCAGTCGAGGGTATTGCTGGCGTTGGGGACGAGTTCAATGGCATGGTCCCAGGGCTTTCGATCGGGAAGTTCGTCGAAATTGTCTTTCGAGAACAAGTCCTGGAAGTCCCGGTAGTCGGGTGGTACCATTTCTTCGAAACTCTTTTTTGGTTTCCCTTCGCTTGCTTTCACGGCTAGATCATTGGCATGGTGAACAGCTCTGATTTCTATTTCCTCTGTCATGTCTACTGCTAGTATAGTATCTCCTTCCTCTAATTCTTCGTCCCATCTGTCTTCTGGGTCTGTGTCTGGTAGGGTGAATGGTTGCTTTTGACATTGGCATCGTCCGAATATGATTTTTTGTGTTTTCCAATTGATGACGGGGTTGTGGCGTATTAGCCAGTCATGCCCTAGGAATACTCTTCTTGTGCCGAGGTCCGTGACGGCTAGGTCAATCCGCTCTGAATGTCCTCCGATGGTCATTCGGAGTTCAACAAAGTGAGTGACTTTGCCAGCTTTGTTTCGTGTGCCGTCAGCATTATAGACTGGGATCGGGGCACTGGTTGCTCGGGTTGGTAGATCATGTTCTTCTACGTACTTGCGGTCAATAGAGCTTCCGGTGCATCCGCTGTCGATGAGAGCGGTGGTTTTAAGGGTCTGGTGGTTGGTGAGGGTTTCGAGTCGAATTTCAGTGGTTAAGTCTTTTGCCCCAGCACGAGCGCTTCTTCGGATATATCGGACCGGTTTGCGGAGTTCCTCTAACTGTTCGAGCGCCTTGGTGCGGGGGAAGGGTGACGATGCGCATTAGCATTTCTCGATCTGCTTCTGCTTGTCGCATCTTGTGGGTCCAGTGCGCTAATATGGCATGGGCTTCGTAACTGCCCATTGCTTGTCTAATTGCGTGCCACGTCCATTCCGTTTCGAATGGAATCATGTATCCGGATTCCTCCTTCTCGATAGTCTTCAGTTCTGCCCAGTCGTGGTCTTTCTTCACCTGTGTCCACCATCGATTGTATGCCTTCATGTCGGTGGCATCGGGGTCACCTTTCTTGTGATAGCGATGGCCCTTGAGATATTCTTGCCACTCAGGGTCGTTGTCCTCATCGTACTCTTCTTCGGCCTTCTTCTTTGTCCTTCTAGAACCACTAGGGTTCACAGGTGTTTCCACCAGGACGTTGCCGCCGTTGGTAGCCGTTCTTTTGGCTCTGCAGGTTGGGCGTCTTGCCTCCATGGGAGGACTTTCTCACGTCGGGGATGGCCCGCATACGTCTGCATTTTTGGCTGCAGCAGCCATTCGATAGGATGTGTCGTCTTCGTCATCCGGTACTTCCTCTAGAGAAACTTTGCGTGAGTTAGGATGAAGCGGCGGGGGACTTATCGGATCTTGGGCGCGCCTACCACCCGTCTCGCGTGGCGGACGAGGCACTTGTGCCCCGTCGGTTGAGAGCTGTTCTGATCTGGGAAGGGACTTTTCCGCTCTGTCCCATCCGCCCTTAGTCGGGTTGTCCCTGGCATTCGGGTGTGTATCTACAGGAGTCGTGGTTAGTTTCCTTCGAGGGATCGCTCCTTTGGTCTTGCCGCCCAGGGCTATTGCCTCTCCGTGCTCCCTCTGCTGCAGCTGTTTGTGGTCAGGGATTCTTCTTTTTGGGGAAGCCGCATGCTTCTGCTTGCTGTCGGTCCTGGATCTGAAAACCTTGGGCCGTCCTGGGAGAACCTCCTCAGGTGCGCGATGCGACTTGCCCTGTGAGATCCCGGGCAAAGATCCTGAATGGGACTCGGTCCTAGGGGGAAGTATCGTCCCGCTTCCCGTCGGGGTTCATTCCATTTTGGCGAGGTATTCTTCATCCTCCTGATCCATTAAGTTAGTTAGGATACTATACCGACTCCGCGATTCTTTAGGTGCTTTGCTGGGGACGATAGCGGGTATATTCAAATGCGTATGTGAGAGTCCTACAGAAGTATTATAAGTCTGTCCAGCAGTATGTAAAGCACCATGAGAGAGTCCGGCCGACCGAGTAGAATCGCTTACTCGTCGGCCCCGTCTTTTACCTCCTCAACTCCTGAGGACGAGGGCGTCTTCTCCTCATCTGATTCCACCTCTTGTTCTACCATTCGATTGTCGCGGCGGTTATTGTTGTTGCGTGGGATAAACCTTCCTCCGCCATCCCTTGGCTTCCTCGGCTGTCTGCAGTCGGCAGTGAAGTGCCCCTTCTGATGGCAGTTGAAGCATCTCCGCTCCCGTCGGATTCGGTCTATGTCCATTGGTTGGCCTTGGCCGCCATAGACTGGTCCGGTTCCAGTGTTGGTGCTGGAAGGGCCCGGTTCTCTGGGCGGCTGCGGGGGAGCATTCTGGTTCCTGGGTGGTGGAGCTCGGTTGTCGTTGCGGGGCGGGGCACGGTTGTCATTGTGGGGCGCGTTCTGTCGATTCTGGGGGTCTTGGGGGCGATAGCCCTTGTGGGTCCTGTCGAAGGCCCGTTTGACTGCTCGCTGGTCATTGATCTGTATTATGCGTCGCTTCCACTGGGAGTAAGTTCGGGGAATATTTTCTCCGGATGTGACAGCCATTGTGTACTCATCTGGCACCCCGGCTCGTACTGCCGCAACAATGTGGCTTTTTTCGCCCTGATCTTCCCATCTACTGGCGAGTTGTGCTTGCTGTTCCAGTTCCTGGAAGTAGCGGTTGGCGCCTCCGTCCTGCATTCGTAGTCCATACATGCGCTGTTCGTGCACTTCTTCTACTGCCGGGTCGGCGAACTCTTTTCGGACTTCTCCGATGAAGTCTCTCCATGTGGGAAGGCAGTACCTTGCTTCGGTTTTGCTGAAGTATCGTTCCGCGTGGTGTACCCACCAGGTGAGGGCCTTGCCGCCGAAGTGGGATGTGGCGAAGGTAATTTCCTGTGATTCTTCGTAATAGCCTCTGTGTACTTCGAAGTAGAGGGCACACTGGAGGAAGAACCTCTGGATGTCGTCATGCTTCCCGTAGAACATCTCGGGCATTCGCATCATGGCGGGTTTGACCCCGAGGAAAGGGGCATCGGCATTGGCATGCCCTCGGGCATGTCCTGGGTTTGGGGCTGGGGGCATTCGGTCCGGCGGGGGTCTGGGCAGGGACCATAGGTCTCCTCTGCCTCCGGGTGAGTCTGGATCGGGCGCTGGCGGTCTTCCAGGTGGGCCGGTGATGTGCTCGGTAATGGGCAGCGCTCAAAGGAAAACTATGCTCTAGATGAGAAATCTAGAGACTAACTCTCACTCTAAACACTCACACTATCACCAATGTTTGTAAGTTCGAGGTTGAGTACAGTAGAAGCACTCGTGTACGATCTTAGACTTTGATAATTCAATGTAAGGCGTTCGAAAACTACTTCTGATTCTGATCTAGAAGATGTTTACACAAGATACGCTAGTCGAGATAACGGGTTATAACGACGTAGGGTTTTAATAGGTAGGTAGGAACTGGTCTAGTTCAGAGAACAAACGTCGTCTAGGCGAGCAAATAGCTGGTCTAGATTACTTCTTAACTCAAACAATCAAAGAACACACAGGTTCTACAAAGAGCTCACAGGCTCTAGAGTTCACTAACTCTCAACACAAGTTCGCAGACTCGAGACAAAGAAGTACACAGACTTCTACAAAGGATACACAGATCCTACGTCAAGTACACAGACTTGCAAAGAGCACGCAGACTCTAGAGTACGCTGACTCTTTCAATTGTTCGAACTCAAAGCGTTCTAGGGCTTATTTCACTTCAACTACTTGTTCTTTCTTATTGGGTGACTTAGCAACGAATTACTCAGTCGAGGACAGGCACTTAAATCCGTTATTTGATTAGGTAGCTTATGGGCCACTAGCACAAACGCGGGGAATGCTTTCCTGCTGTTGTGTGTCTAGATGACGGTATTTTATAGTATTCTACGCCTAGGTATAGGAGTTGCTTATCTAGACTACTAGTAGCGTGATTATGCGTAGTAATACAAACGATGAGTAATTATTCTATAAGAATTGCGTGATTCCGAGATATTCATTCAGTTATACGGGGAGGCGACGGGTTTTTCTATTGCCTAGGAGTGCCATGCTGGTCCGTAGGCACTCCTGCCTCCGCTTTCCTATGGTGCCGTGTGGCTATTCATTCAGTACTTGTTTAATTGCCTTAGTATCTTAGTGGATGTAACCATCGATCGTGGATCGATCGAGGTACCGAGATTGTATGGTTGCGATCACTTGCGTGATCTAGACTGGTACCCTCGGGTTCCTGACTAGGCTATTCGTTCATGCAGGGTTCAGGGTTTCTCATTCATTTCTTTTTAGACTAAGTTCATGGAGGATTTTGGTTCCGTCGTGACTTAGTAACTTATTCGAAGTGGTCTTCAGCTTTGTCGAGTTTGACAAGCTAATCTAGTTCAGGTTTTTCTAACTTCTGGTTTTTGAGTTCGTCTAGATACAGTGAGGTCCCGTTGTGTGGTGACTATGTGTAGTCGGTTTTTAAACAGGAAATAGCAAGTAATCTCGAAAGGCTTGTAGAGTTGACTCGTCTAGATGTCTTCTCTTACTTCCTCTTCTGTTACGGTTTTAGGTGCTTCAACACTGATCTAGATGACTCGACTTAGCAGTGCGAAGTCTCCACTCTAGTCCTTAGTACAGCTAGTAGTTTGCATTAATTTGTATAAAATTCGCAAAATCTACGGGTAGCCTGATACCAAGCATATCATCTCCCCCACACTAAAATAGTGACTATCCCTAGTCACCTGAGTCTTTTCTTCGACCCAGTAGTGTAGCTTTTTGTACTGTTATTCATGTTTATATTTTTCTAGTCTAGATTAGCCGTCTTTCCCTGGTCTAGATCTGAAAGTCACTTTTGTCAATCTACTTTCGTCTTTGACAAATTCCCATTCCATCATGATTCTCAGGGTCTTTGACAGGTGCGATCACGTTCGCCCGTTTATAAATAGGTCTTATTTGATGCGTCTGTCTCTTCGCACAGTTATTCATTCCTAAGTCCTCTTAGGACTCCAAATCTGTTTTATTCAGTACAGTCTGTGGCTCTTTCTCTGTGCTGTGCTTTCGAGCGCGCGGCAACCTCCGGCGGACTTTCAATCGGTCTCCCAAGTCGTCGCGGTGTTGGCCCGTGCACTTTTACACTTTTCTATCATCGCGACCAGCGATCGAGACTATCGCCTCTTTACCTCGCGTTCTCTTCGTTTCCCGAAAATGTCCATCGAGGACCTCAAAAAGCTGTGGGGCAAGATTACCCCCATGTTCTCGGTCGGTTCGCAGATGCAGGTGGCGGTTATGCAACGCGTGTTTACGCTAAAGCAAGTGGTGCCTATCGCGGTAAGTTTTGACTTTTTACGTGACTTAAGCCCGCATTTCTCCATTCTTACTGATTTTATTGCTGCTCTAGATGGGACTACTCAAGGATTCGCGTCGTGTTTCCGGCACTCGTTACCACGAGTTTGCCGTTAACTTATGCCATTCTTTGAGTTTGGTCATTGCTGACCTCCCGCAGGATCATTACCGTCCAGAGTGGGACGACTTGTCACCAACGGCTCATGAGTCCGCTAGAGTGAGTTTCTTGTCCTGTTTTCCAAAGGTGCCTTCTGACTTCCTTTTAGGCTCGCCGTTTCCAGCATAACGAACCTTTTCCTGTTCTTGATGAATTGTCCCCCAAGAAGCCGAAGGCGAAACCTAGGGGTCCTCGTAGGGTTAGCTCATTTTCATTTTCTTTCATTTCTGAGCTTATGTTCGGCCACTTTTTGATTAGGTACTTAAAAGTGTCGAAATAGTCGCCCGCAAACCGAAGTTGGTCCGCAAAATCCCCGATCCGATAGTCTATTCGGATGAAGAGGATGAGGGGGTTGATGAGAGCGACCACCCTTCTGAGGAAGAAGTTCTCGAAGCCCCATCACCGCCTGTCCAACCGTCACCAGCGCCCAAGTCTCCAGTGGTGAAGAAGTCGAAGGCTGGCCCCGGCAAGAATTCGGTTGCTGGTACGTATTTCTTTCTTACATTTCTTTCTTGTTTCTCTGATCTAGTTTACCAGCGGTAGTCGACAAGGACACGGTGCCCCCTGTTGAGAAGGCTCCTCCTGTGAAGAAGACTATGGTACTTTCGAAGAAGGGCACCGCACCGGCTGCTGCTAAAAAGGCTGCAACCAAGGCAGGCAAGGTGGACTCGCGTACCCGAGCTGGGAAGCGCAAGCGCGATGAAGACATTACGGCGGCCGAAGGTCAAGCCAGTACCTCGAATATTCGGGCTACCACGGCTCCTGTTCCCCAGACGGCCAGTGACAAGGCACCTCCAGCCAAGAAGGTTAAAGAGATGTCAAAAGAGGAAAAGGCGGAACTTGGTCGCAAGGCTGCCGCACAAGTCCCTTGTAGGTTCCCTTTTCTCTGCTCTAGATAACCCTTTTTCTTATCACAAACGTTTCGTTTCAGCTCGTAATATCGGCTTCAAAGATGTCGATCTTCGTATTGTCAGTGCAACTGACGTTAGCTGGCTGGCGACCACGGATATGGACGTGAGCAGTCTTTCCTTTCTTTTCTTAGTTCTGCTGACTTATTCCTTTCTTAGCCCAAGCTCCCATGCTCCCTTTGTCTCATGGGTGCACAGACTAAGCCCTGTGAGTTCCTTGGCTGGGGCGTTGCCTGTGGCAACTGTCAGCGCGGGAAGAAGGTTGTCTGTTCATTCAAGGCTACTCCCCACGAAAGGTACCGGGCTCGTATCTCAATTGAGCCATTCGCCGAGCGAACCCCCGATAGTAGGTTTTTCTTATTTTTATTTCTATGTTTTTGTTCACTGTGGTTTTTCTTCTCTAGATCTCCGTAGGCAACTCCGTATGGCTAATCATCTAGTCAAGGCTTTTGACACGGCCGTCGAGGCAGCTGGTCGTCTTGCTGAGATACTTCATCGCCAAGTAGCCGAGATCGACGGGATCGTTCGAGATACCGTGGAGTTTGAAGGACGGATGGTGGCTGAGACGGCATTACTCGAGGATGTATCAGCGGTTAATTACATCCTGGCGCCTCATCAGCCTAAGGAACTAACTCCGTCCTCTGATCCCGAGACTCCAGTTGCGTCTGGTTCTCAACGTGTCACTCTAGCTTGTAGGTGCTCTTTAACTGTTCTCCTTAGTTTCCACTGACGGTTTCGCTTCTAATCTAGATGACGAAGTTGACAGTGAGTCAGAGGAGGTGCAGGCGACGCTGGAAGCGGCTGCTGACAGTCCCGTCAAGAATACTACTGGGGATGTTGGTGGAGATGCCTTAGGTGATGACTCTGATGCTTGACCGAGTCCTTTTCATACTTTCATACTTTTTGTCTTGCTATCACACTTTCTCGAGTTTTTCTCTCAATGTATTAGTTCGTCGGCCTTTGAGCCAAAATATACACGCTTTCTCTTGGTTTACTCCTTTATGGTGTGATAATTTTTTTTTTTTTTTTTTTTTTTTTTTCTTTTTAAGAAGCTCTTTTTCTAGTTTTAAAACTTTTTATTTGTACTTGACGCCTTCTTAGGTTGCCAAGGGACTTCAAATATAAACTTTTTTGTTATTTGTTCTATTTATAGGTCCCCGAGCACTCCGCGCACGATCTCGGCCGTAGCTAAGTTGGATCCGACTTATTTGATCGATCTTAGTGGTTCAACCTGTCGTCTAGATTACTAGACAAGTACATTTTTCAATTCAATCTTGTATTCTGTTAAGTTCTAGGAGTCTGTGTTGAATGTGATTTCTGGTATGGCTAAGGTTTTACACGTTGGGACTTCAATACAATTTCTAGGGATTTTTATTCCGCAAAATTTTTCTCGGAGTTCCGTGTGTCTTCTCCCCCATACTATAAATTCAACGTCCTCGTTGATAGGCAAAGTCGTTCTACTTCACCTTGAAGACTCCAGAACATACACACTCGTTTAAAACCAACACCCGACTCGTATCCCAGACATGACCACCGTCAATCCTTCTGCAGACATCGATATGGCTGGGCTTGTTGCCCGGGCTAACGACGCTATCCGTTTCAGCGACCAGTTGTTCGAACTTGGTGTTGACAGCGGGGAAGCAGATGGAACAGTGCCACAAGCTGTTCAGTATAGGTGTAAGTACTTCAATATTTTTCTTATTTATTCCTGATCTAGATCACTCAATTCACCTGTCTGTCCATAGGTCGAGATGACGCGTCTTCCAGGCGCCGTTTTCTCGAACAAGGCTAACGAGGACCTGTTATTCCGTATTAAACAGGTCTACGAGCGTATCAACAAGCACCATACTGGGATCATTGCGTTCCCTGACTATCACACCGTCCGTGCCTTTACCGGCCAGATCCATGCGGACCGTCAACGTCGCACTTCTCTTGCGACTGCGGCAGTGGTAGCCCAGGACCAGTCAGGCAGCGTCGCCGCTCAACCTGTCCCAGCCCCGGCTGTGGAAGCGCCTGCTGTCAAGCCAGCTTCTAGCAAGGTTAAACCCAAGCCCGTAGTGAGTTGACCAATCCCTGCGTCTTATCTAGATTACTCAACATTTCTCTTCATGTTTCCTCCCTGATCTAGGCCATAAAGAAGGGCAAGAAGGCACCCAAGTCGAAGGCCATCGTCGAAGAATCGTCCGACGAAGAACCTGCGACCATCGTGTTGCTAGGTTTGGAGGAGGACACCGTCATGGGTAATGCAGAAGTTTCTTCGACCAATGCAGAAGCTGATACGGTATCTATTCTTGTTTATTTAGCTGCCATCGCACGCACCGCTGACGAAGTTATCGCTCGTATTCAGCAGATGTCTATCGACGACGAAGTCGAAATTGTGGTCAACAAGGACCCTACTGGTGGCAACATCGTTGAAGGACACAAGGTACCCTCCAGGGCGAAGAAGCCCAAGGCAGTCGTACGTTATCTTTCTGATCTAGGCAAGCTGAATTACTCATCTTCATACTTTTATCTTTGCCACAGAAGCACCAGCAACCACAGCGCGCGGAGGTGATTTTCCTTCCTTATGCATTAGTTCCGGGCATGGACTTAAATTCTAAGGACTACCAGCTCGCGGAGGCTGTTGTTGCCAAGGCCGCAGCCACCGAGGCTGCTACTCAGGCTCGCAAGCGACCCAGGGCTGCGAATGAGTTTTCGTTCAATGATTCAGCGTACTCCATGGCTGGTTTGTACTTTTCATTTTTCTTTCTGTGGCAAGAGTACTGAAATCTAGAATACCACCCTAGCCGCCGACTTAGCCATCAACAACGAGAGTACCAAGAAGACCTTGGAACTGGCTGCTGAGTTAGTTGCTTCGGACGAAGGCTCGAACCCCAGCGAGACGGTTCTTCGATCTCGCGAGGCCGACTTGCGCAACGACATTATCTCGACGATTCATCGCATCCAGTACCTGATGCAGTACCGTCGCTTCGTCGTCAGTCACCATGCGCAGGTTGTGAATGCTCTCGAGAAGCGCTTTGGAGGCGCTGAGTCCGACTGTGAGCTCAGTCCTGATCTAGACTCGTCTTATTCCTTCACAACGACTGCCACAGGATATCGTTCGGTGTAGGCAAATTCTCAGGGCATATTAACCAACTTCAGTCACTCTTTTATCTTTCCAATTCATCATTAATCTCTATCGCGTTTCGGAATTTTTCTTATCCCACTGTCTAGTAGCCATTTCTAGCATACACAGTCGTTACAAGTTTTGCGAATACAAGGGTGTTATGTGTTTATTTTTATTTGACTTGCCTCGCACTTCTAAGTCTTTTTGTCAGAGGTGACCCATCATCTAGATCACTCTCCTCGCTATACTCTCGAAGCTCAGGGTAGCCATCATCTTCTGACTCAGAATCAGAATCTGTTTCCTGATCTAGATGAAGCTTTATACTGTCAATCCCGTATAACTCCTTATTCCTATTTAACGCGCGATATTGATATTCTGTTCTAGATGACTCTTCTTCTCCGACCAGCTTGTCTAGAGTAGCCGGACTTATGTCGATTAAGTCATGTATATTACTGGGGAGGTCAACCCTATACCTGGCGTTGTATGGTATGACTCGGAACTGAGCGAACTTTCCTCCCAGTACTGAACCGTCCATTTCTGCCAAAATGTAGGAGCCTCCTTTCGTTCTTCTGATTACAATCATTGGGCCTAGGTATCTAGGTTCCAATTTATTATTCAAACTATCTTCTACACGTGTATTTCTTACAAGTACCAGGCGGCCAGGTTTGAAATCATAATCGGTTATGGTAGCTTTATTTTCTCTTTCGTAGCGAAGTACGTTGTCTAGTTTAGTCTTACTCACACGTTCCCTCATGTCTTGGACATGTTGAATATGTTTAGCCAGGGCTTGTGCCCGTAAGCCTATGAGTTCTTCAGTAGACAGTATACCGCTTGGAGGTTTTACCAGCCAAGTTGCTTCGACTATGTCCAGAGGTAAGATCGGATGCGCGCCTAGAACCATGAAGTATGGTGAACAACCCGTTCCTCGTCTAGTCGTGATACGATCCGCCCATAATATATGCGAAAAGAAATAAAACCATTTACTTGGGTTACCATCCGTTGCTTTGTACAGCGCTTGACGGATATCCCAGTGAGGCCTTTCAATTTTGCCATTCGCTTGAGAATTGTAAGGTGATATTCTTATACCAGTGATCCCATATTTATCCTCAAGCCACTGGAGTACTGCCACCCATGGTCCACCATTATCAGTGACCATTTCGTCAGGACACCCCCAGCGACAAATGACATCTTCAAAGAACCATACTGCAATGTTCTTAGCATTCTCAGCAGCCAGTGGTCTACCTTCTGGCCATGAAGACAGAGAATCGCGGACATGAACTATATATTTACATTTATTCGAAGGGATAGGCATTATCATAGTATCACAGTGTACTTTCTGAAATAGACTAGGTGTTGCCGTTCGACTAGGAGGTATCCTGAGCATTCTTTTCTGTCTGACCTGACACATATGACAAGTCTTGACATACCAGCTCACGTCCCGATCTAGTTCAGGCCACCAAAATCTCTGTTCTAGAAGTGATTTCGTTGCATAAAATCCCCGATGTCCAAGTGAGTCATGACTCGCTTTTATCATGTACATTCGGTGATCTCGATCAACTACTAATTTGTGACACCCCTCTAGATTACGTCTGTATAACCTATCTTCGTTGTCCAAGAAGAAATTCCGGCAGTACTGTTTAAAATTGGTGTACTGCTTCTCGTTATAATTCTCAGGTGTAAACTTAGGGTTCTTTAACCATTTCCTTACAAAATAAAGTCGCTCATCTTGCGCTATACCACCCTTAGTTCGATGATCTGTTGGGTACTCCGCCGACTGTTTAGGGTCGTATCGAGACTTCAGATCTATAAGAGGTGTTTCGTTCAAGAACTGACAAATAATCTGGTTCTTATTTTCCTGAGCCAAGTATACATTTCGGTAATCCTGTTCTTGTATTCTAGCTTCTTCTAGTTCCTGTTCTAGATCAGAGATACTGGTCGCAAGCATGTATCCACCTCGCGTATCTATCTCATTCTTAAAATCATCCAGTTCTTTTGGGATTGTAGTTGTCCCTGGTGCAACTTCGTAGTCGAGATCACCGAAATCCTCTAATTCCATGCCATCTAGATCAGGATATACTTCGTCTCCAGGCTGTGGGTCTCGTCTAGATAACCCATCTGCAGGGAACGTTGCTCCTTGTACATGTCTAAGAGTGAAATGGAACATTAAAATTTCCTCGATCCATCTATTTATCGTTGCGTTAGGACCCATTCCTGGGTTACTCAGCATCCCTTTAATATACTGTGCGTCAGTTTCTACCACCAGGTTTCTAACTCCTATCAGCCAGTATTGACATGCTTTTAGAGCACGCAAGAGACCGTAGAGTTCTCGCTTTGGCTGAGAGAACCGCGCTTCTCGCTCATTCAAGGTTATTGACCCAAATCGCGCATAGTGACGCTTAATTGGATCCTCTTCGTCAATCTGATAGATAATGAATCCTACAGCTTTGTATGAAGTATCCACTGCAATCCCAATTTCGCCTTTGCCATCTAGCCGCAGAGGCCTTAGAGCAGGGCTATCTAGAACAGCTCTTTTTAAAGCGTTCATAGCATCTTGCTGCTCCTGGTCCCAAGCAAACGGTACACTGTTTCGCGTCAACCGTACTAGTGGCTCAGAGATTTTGGAATAGTCTTTGATATACATTCTACAAACTCCACAGGTTCCTAGAAAGCCTCGAACATCTGTAAGGTGTTTACATGGTCCCCAACGTTCGATTACTCCAGCTCTATCAGCGCTGATTTTTCGCCCTTCATAAGTACACAGATGTCCTACTACGGTCATCTCGTCAACACATATATATGACTTAGGTCCTGAAAATGTTCCTCCACAGTATTTCATTCGTTGAACGACTCGGTTCATATTCTGCATATGTTCCCATACAAAACGTCGAATGCCAGGGTTTTCTGGTATAGTCTCATACGATCCGTCCTCAGTTTCATACCTAGATTTAGGTCCTCGTACTGGCACATCATCTATATAAGGCCTGGTAACATGTGGAATTTCTTCTCGTAGTATATGTGTTACATCTTCATGAAAGATGGGTACAGAGTTCGTCCATCCCATAGGGAGTTTTACTAGTCTCATTGACCCAAAAGGTGTCTGAAAGGTAGTGTAATCTCGGGAACTAACAGCTATATTTCGCTCGTCGTAGCCTACATATAGATCTAGACAACCTCCACAAGCCCTTCCAGCGAAATGCTCTGAGAGCTCATCGGTTGCTGGAGGAACACCTGAGTGCGCAATTGTTACCCGCGTTCAAGGGTTCCAAGCTGTGAACTAGACGAAGGCTTTTGCCATCCTTCTTGATTACACAAAACCATCTAGATCGGTATGACAAATTTGAAGGCTCGTAGACTCCAGAGTCGATTTTCGACTTGATAATTCTACAAACCTCATCATATATTCCAGGTGGAATTGGTATGTTTCTTAAGACCCAAGGTGTGTGTGGAACCACAGGTATGTCTATGGGTGGGAAGAAATCTTCTCTAAAGTGCCCTGCTTCTGTATCATCCCAGGCAAATCCTTTTTCCTGTAGACACATGAAGTGGTGTACGAGTTTTCTTTCTTCTGGCCAGAGAAATCCCATAGGATGGTTCTCCTCGATCTTAAGTTTTCTTTCTAAAGTATAACGTCCTGTAGGTACGAATTCCAGGGGATGAGGACTTAACTCAGGCATCCCTTCCAGTGGGTCGCCTTTGATCTCTCTTACAATCCTGAACTTGTCTGGAAGGTCTCCTAAAAGTGGCTTGACTTTCAAGGCTACCGGTTTATACTTTTTAGTAGCTAGCACCGATACTGGTTTGTAGCTATTGTTATTCATTTTCTCATCTAGATGCTCAAATCCTGGTACTAACGCTGTCCTTTGGTGTTTAACCTTGGTTATTGATCTTTGTCTAGACCAGTCGGTGCGTTTTACATTGTATATCGGTATTGAATGCTGATCTAGATGAGCTTTCTCATCTCTTATTCTATCATACACACTGTTACAATATGAGGATGACTGCTGCGAGATTTTCCCATTAAAATAGGATCCTAAAAGGTCTGCAGCAGGGGCATCTTTTCGTAATTCACTATCACAGTTGACGGCCGCCATGAGGAACACGTCTCGAAGATTCTCTTTGGAGAAGCTAGCTTTGTCCTCAGGGCTGATATAGGCTTCGATCTCAATGCTTCCATTAACATTCCTGACGAATTGTACCGCTAGCTCTCCCTGATCGTCCATCAGATCTTCGAGCTGCGAAAAACCCTCGGTCTCAACAGGTCTAGATAACTTAGACCGTGCCCCCCTTGTGTAAGTGGGTATGGTGCATCGTCGACCGGTGTTAGGATCAGTAATGGTGATGACCTGACCTCCGTCAGAATTATTCTGTATAACACTTTCTGTTACTACATCAAAAGGTCTTCCTAGAAGTACTTTGTAGGCTGGGTTGTCTATGATATGTACCTGCAGATAGACTATTACGTCTTGAAATACAAAGGGGACATTCCTTGCCAATCCTAAAGTTTTAGCAAGGGACCCATTCGCACTCTGCATATGGATGGTTACGTCTGGGTCCCAACCGATATCTAGACTGCGCGCTATATGCTCAGCCATCGATACAATCTGGGAGCCTCCATCCACTACACATTCTTCGCGCCCTGTGCCATTTATTACAGGAAAAATTGCCCGTAGACTAGTTGATGCTTCACCAACTATCACAGGTCTAGGTGTTTCTCCTGGTTCCAAAGTATCTAGGTATTGTAAATACGGGTCGCCTACAATTAAAGTCCCAGCGGGGATTATGCCAGCTGCGAACTGAGAGACCGTCAATTGTGCAGGTGGTAGCTCGGTTACCTCGATTGCGTCAAACTTAAGAGTTTTTGCTCTTTCGTTGTCTAGATCAGGGTTTCCTGTGCTAAGTGGTAATGGAGTCTGATCTAGATGATCCTCCCCCACACCATATGCACTTTGCACTATTGGTTGAGTCGCTACTCGCTTTTTAGCCATTAATCTCGCTAATTCTTTTCTTACTGCAGGTGACAGGTCTAACAATTCTTTTGTGTCTATGGAAATAGAGGACCCTAAAATTTTTGACGCGACTTCCTGTGCTCTGCCATCTTTATGGATGGGTAGAACATTCTTATATGCAGGTGTTTTGTCATTTTCCAAGGGCTCCCGAAGTTTCTTAGTATTACTGGCAGTTTTAGTACGGGTATCGACATCTAGAGGTTTGTAATTTAAAGGTTTCACATTCCTGTAAGGAAGCTCCTGCCTTGGTTCATCCTCATCATCCGTTACCTCGTCCAGTGTTACTCTAGACTTGGTTCTCGAGACCAGCTTATTTGGGCTTTTTTCTACTTCCTTCGTAACTTCTTCATCACTACTTGACTCGACGTGCTCCACCACTTGCTTTTTATCTTTTTGTAATTCTTTTTGTTTGCCTTGATTTTTAAAACGGTCCTCCGGCTTTCCATGGGGTAAAGTCGTAGGCTTGGACTTTATTTTCCCCTTTGCCTTCATCGGACCCTCTAGAAATCCGGCTGAGTCGAGCCCGCGCCAGTGCGTGTTGCCACGAATTGACTGTTCTCGGTTTGAGATGTAGATCCATTAGTGGCCGAGATTTGGTTCATAAAGAGCCTCATCTGATTCATAAAGGAATTCACATCTAGATTAGAATTATTATTTTGATTGGCAGGTTGGGATACAGGTTGTTGTACTAAGTGACTATTCATACTATTATTCTGTTGTTGTAATTGCAACTTTTGAACGTCTTGTCGAAGTTTTTGGATAATGTCGTCCCTAGTATCAGCAACTCGGTTGGTATACACTGAGTTTACTTCAGTACTAAGAGGTGCAGCTAATTGGTAGATGCCCCCGACTTCTCCAACATCTTCGAAGTATAACTGACCGGCCTTCTTTTTCCTGAAGTGCTCGACCACTCGTTCATACGGTGCAGTCTGTGACGGTTGACTAGGCACCTGGTTGCCATCGCTCATTACTAGTTTGTTTCCATCGAGCTTGAGCATCCCTTCTGCGATATGCTGCTTGACAGTTCCACAATCTTTGGCAAAGTGCCCAAGTTTACGGTCGTACCAGCATACATCGTCAGGAGCGGCTACCCTTCCTTCACCGGTTCGTGATCTAGATGACTGCGTGCCACTATTTCTAGACTGCTGGAGGACTTCCAGTAGCTGTTTCTGGCGCGCATCATTCTGTTTCTCGGTGACCTCTAGTCGATCAAGAAGACTAATAACTTGCTGCTTAACCTCTTCGACTTCTACTTTCAAGCCGGAGTTGTCTTTTCGTGAACTAGATGAGGAATCTACAGGCTCAGTTTCTGTTGAGACACCAAAAATTCCAGATGTATTCAATATCATATCGTCTGCTTCAGCTACTACCTCGGTAAGAGTATGTAAATCTTCTCGCCTTTCGACTTTAGCAGCCGTAGTGGTAGTAGTAGTAGTGGGTGCAGTAGGCTGAGTGGCAGCTGCGCCTGTTGTGGCAGGTGCCGCCGCTGGTGCCAGACTGCTTTTAAGACCGCGTTTGATACTTAATCTCGCAGAGAGATTTTCTCGAAACGAGGGGGACAAAGCTTCAAGAAATTTTACAACTAGTTCTCGATTCGTGATAATCAGGGGAGGTTTCTCTAACTTCCTTGCCTCGGTCAGAAACTTTCTTTTGAATTTTAAGTACTCTTCTCGCTCGTCTAGACCAAGGTTTTTGAACTGCCGCGTAATGCGGGTCAACCTATTTACGGTCCCAGACTCTGCGTCTTGAGCCTCTGGATAATTCTTTATGATTGCTTCTTTAAACTTGGCAAAGGTGCCCGAATCATACTCCGCTATAGACTTCCACTCTTCTTCTGTGTCCGCATCAGCGTACCGAACCAATTGCTTCTTCTTTTCAGCGTTGTCTGTGATACCACAATCAGAGAATAAATCCTCCATCTGCGACAAGAAACGCCTGATAGTCTCTGACTTTTCGCCATCGAATCTCGGAGCGTCCCTAGCCGTAGGTCTAGGCATCTTTTGGGTACTAGAAGACATGTTCGTACTTCTAGAGGTTTGAGTGGGCTGTGAGTTCGTAAGTACAGGCCCAAATGGGGTGAATGTTGGAGTATTATTTCCAAGATTCGAGGAGGATCTAAATCTAGATGAGAGGGCAAGAAGCTGGGCTCTTTGGTGACGATTTGCGTTGCTAGCTTGGACGCGTTGCTCTGCTCTAGCTTGTGGGCTGTGAGGAACAAGTGGTCTCCGTACTGTAGTGGTTGGACTACTGGGTACAGGTGCACTGCGTTTTCGCTTGCTAACTAGATTATCGTAATTCGAGGGCTCAACAACTCCTGCTAATCTAGAGTTGGTAGTAGATCTTCCAAGTGGCTTCGAAACAGTTCTCGATGAAGAACTGCCTGAGGCTGTTGCTTGTACGGGTTCTGTGGACTTTGCTTTGCCTTTTCCTTGCGGTTTTGGCGGGGCAAACAGATTGTATACAAGCTGTTATCACGTCTAGTTTCTGTTTCAACACTTATAGCAGTCGAATAGAATTTATTTTCAAACGAGATTTATCAAAATCTAGATATACCCCTCGCGGTGGGCTCCAGATGATGTGCTCGGTAATGGGCAGCGCTCAAAGGAAAACTATGCTCTAGATGAGAAATCTAGAGACTAACTCTCACTCTAAACACTCACACTATCACCAATGTTTGTAAGTTCGAGGTTGAGTACAGTAGAAGCACTCGTGTACGATCTTAGACTTTGATAATTCAATGTAAGGCGTTCGAAAACTACTTCTGATTCTGATCTAGAAGATGTTTACACAAGATACGCTAGTCGAGATAACGGGTTATAACGACGTAGGGTTTTAATAGGTAGGTAGGAACTGGTCTAGTTCAGAGAACAAACGTCGTCTAGGCGAGCAAATAGCTGGTCTAGATTACTTCTTAACTCAAACAATCAAAGAACACACAGGTTCTACAAAGAGCTCACAGGCTCTAGAGTTCACTAACTCTCAACACAAGTTCGCAGACTCGAGACAAAGAAGTACACAGACTTCTACAAAGGATACACAGATCCTACGTCAAGTACACAGACTTGCAAAGAGCACGCAGACTCTAGAGTACGCTGACTCTTTCAATTGTTCGAACTCAAAGCGTTCTAGGGCTTATTTCACTTCAACTACTTGTTCTTTCTTATTGGGTGACTTAGCAACGAATTACTCAGTCGAGGACAGGCACTTAAATCCGTTATTTGATTAGGTAGCTTATGGGCCACTAGCACAAACGCGGGGAATGCTTTCCTGCTGTTGTGTGTCTAGATGACGGTATTTTATAGTATTCTACGCCTAGGTATAGGAGTTGCTTATCTAGACTACTAGTAGCGTGATTATGCGTAGTAATACAAACGATGAGTAATTATTCTATAAGAATTGCGTGATTCCGAGATATTCATTCAGTTATACGGGGAGGCGACGGGTTTTTCTATTGCCTAGGAGTGCCATGCTGGTCCGTAGGCACTCCTGCCTCCGCTTTCCTATGGTGCCGTGTGGCTATTCATTCAGTACTTGTTTAATTGCCTTAGTATCTTAGTGGATGTAACCATCGATCGTGGATCGATCGAGGTACCGAGATTGTATGGTTGCGATCACTTGCGTGATCTAGACTGGTACCTCGGGTTCCTGACTAGGCTATTCGTTCATGCAGGGTTCAGGGTTTCTCATTCATTTCTTTTTAGACTAAGTTCATGGAGGATTTTGGTTCCGTCGTGACTTAGTAACTTATTCGAAGTGGTCTTCAGCTTTGTCGAGTTTGACAAGCTAATCTAGTTCAGGTTTTTCTAACTTCTGGTTTTTGAGTTCGTCTAGATACAGTGAGGTCCCGTTGTGTGGTGACTATGTGTAGTCGGTTTTTAAACAGGAAATAGCAAGTAATCTCGAAAGGCTTGTAGAGTTGACTCGTCTAGATGTCTTCTCTTACTTCCTCTTCTGTTACGGTTTTAGGTGCTTCAACACTGATCTAGATGACTCGACTTAGCAGTGCGAAGTCTCCACTCTAGTCCTTAGTACAGCTAGTAGTTTGCATTAATTTGTATAAAATTCGCAAAATCTACGGGTAGCCTGATACCAAGCATATCACCGGGGTCGACGATGTCTGGTGGCTCATTATTCGGGTTGGGGGGAAGGCCGTGTTCCTTCCGTAGTGCATCTAGCTCGTTCAGCTTCTGCACCATTTCCGCCCTGGCGGTTTCTAGCTTTGCTTCTCTGGCTAGGATGTCGTGGTAAAGGTTCCGGCAGGCCTGGGCTGTGGCTTCTTGTTCCTCCGCAGTCTCTTCTGGTGCTCCGGCGAATAGTTGGGACTTCCCCAGAATCGGGGATCTGCCTTGCTGCTGGAGTGACCGTTTCGGCTTTGGGGGAGAGTCGGGCATTGGTTTGGGAGGAGGCAGGTATAGCTTGTCGTAGCTGGGTATCAGCGGTTTTGCATAGAGGGGAAAGTCTGTATTGAACATAAAAACGGCCTGCTCATGGGCGGCGTGTACCCGTACTCTTTTCATCTCCTCTTCGTCCCGTTCTCGCTCTGCTTTCATATATCGAACTCCCGACGTACTTGCCAACCATGAAATCTCCTCCACTATATGCGCATGTCTTTCTTCAACTCTGAGGTCGTACTCTTCTGCGACTTCTTCTTCAGTTAGGAACATCTTCACCTCCGGATACTCGTCGTCGGCCTCTGGCCATTCCAGTCCTCTGGCTGAGCCACTCGGCTCCACTATCGACTCTGTCTCCTGAGTCTCATCGCCCTTGTCCTCTTCCAGTATTTGTAGGTTCCCTTGGGACAAGGTCGAGGGGGATGCGGTTCTGGCTGATTCGGAGGGAAGGGGGGTAGACAACTCTGGCTGGGATTCTGATTGTGGCGTGTCTAAGGGGGCGTACTTGATGGGTACGATGCCACCAGTCGCTTGGAGTTTCTCCCTCTCGCTGGGGCTCAAGTTGTTCCATCTGCTGGGGAGTATAACTTGGTGGTTGGGGCCAAGGGTCAGAGAGAGGGCTGAAGGATCGCTGGTAGATCCTGGGGAGCTCGAGGGCAGCACGGCTTTCTGCGATGTAGGCCGGACTGAGGGGGCGGGGTTCTTCAGAGGAGGGGCGGGCAGGGAACTCCTCGGTGCTCTCTGTGTTGACTCGGATGACCTGGGCGACAGAGGCAGTGTATTCCGAGGCATCCTCGTCGTAGAATGGGGCGGGGGTGCGGGCTTGGTAGGGGTGGTTAGGGAAATGCGGGAGGCCCCAAGGGTGAGTGCGCCCACACTGTCTCTCAGCTTCCCTGTCACTGACTGCCAGGTACTCTTCGGTCCCTGGCTGGGGTACGGGCTGCTCCTGCTCGAGGGTTTCGAGCTCGTACGTCTGTGGGTAGACATAGTGCTGGCGGCGTAGTCTTGGGATTAGGATTCCTAGTCCTATGCCTATGATAGTGATGGTGAATGGAACCAGGATGGCCACAAGGGCGATGTGGAACTCAGCGGGGGTCAGGTCTCTGGTTACTTGCATGGGTCTTTGCTTGCATCGTGCGCAAGGAAAGAAGGGAAGCTTCGAGCTAATTGTTAGACCCGAACCTCACGTGATCCAAACAAGAGTAAACTCAGGCTGCCTCGCGTTCGGACAACCACCCGAGAGTCTCGTGGGGTTCGGATATGAGTGAAGAGATCGGACTAATTGTCTTAGTTGAGCGTGAGTTAAGAGAGAAGTTCGGTATTGATAAACTTTAGCTCGAAGCTGGGGTATTACAGTGAGAGCTACCTACTTATATACGAAAACCGTAGTACTAATAATAGTCACAACATACGAAGACAATACGGTTGTCGTGCTGGATGCACGAGCCGTAGTCGCTAACTACTTGGCCTAAGCCGTCCGGTTCTGGTATGGTCACGTGGGGTCAGGGATAACTCGGTCTTCTGATAATTAGGAAAGAAAATGAATAAGTGCGGGAAATCGTAACAGATTCTTCATTCTCCAGGCAAAGCGAGGATACCAGGATTTTGCTAGCAGTAAGAATTCACCGTCCTCTCCTGAATTAATGGCGTTCTGACGCTCCGTTCTAGCCAAGGTTGTCAAATATGACTCGCTTTGTGGTTTCCTTTTTCTAGGATGGTCTCTACATTATTTACAAAGGCCTGTCATGTTCTGATTCTAAGCTGCTAAGAACGGTGGACCTGTACACCCAATAAGATAAATATTGTATTTACGATGCTAGAAAACAGAGTTCCTCCCACTTAAATTGTCATCGCTCTCCTCCCCTAGTTAATTTCATAACATATATTGTATTTTTGTAAGAACGAGTACAGAAATGAATTACATTGATACAAATCTAGGAATGTCGTGTCCATATGTGCCGACCAGTGCATCAGCAATTTTGCTTTGCCCCCTTGGATCGAGTGAAGACAGCAGGGTCACAGTTGATAGAACCCGACTCAACCACATAAAAGCAGTCGCCAACGTCCTGTCGTCGCATCATGACTCCCCCTTTCTCAGTTGTTTTCTCCTGCATCACACCATGACTGCCCCATTCCTCCACATGAGGAGGCTACCAGGGGTGGGGGTGGGACCGGGGTGTCGTTGCACACTAGGAATGGGGGCGACATCAACAAAGGAGATGGTGTTGGTAGAACACGTCTGTCCATCTGGATAGGTAGTTGTCCCATCGGGTTGTTGGCAAGTGAGGCATTCCGGGCAACATTGAGAGCACGAAATAGCTTCAGAGGCTGACGCTATTCCTCAAGGAGGAGCGGTGCAGTGCTTGGTGGAAGGGAGACACTGATATCAGACCTGGCAGAGTACCAAAAGGGCTAGGCAACTTGCGAGAAAGTGCAGGTGTTCGATGAGCAAGATCATCGCATGCACTTTGAGCTGCTACTGGAACAATTTGGTGCAAGGTCCTTTGGCTGGGCACAACTTGCATCATGGATAAGGTATTTGAGGAGCGAGTCGTAGGTCGACATGGGTGAGAGTATGAAAAGAAGGCAAAGAAAGAGAATAAAAAGACGCATCTTCCTTATCCCTCTCGGTTCTTCTTGTTGGTGTCGACATCTTCATTAGCCTCACCATTGTCCTTGCTCTCAGCATTCTCCTTCTTCTTCCCACCCATCTTGCCCTTTGGCCATGCCCTCTTCTTCGCATTGCCCGTTGTGCTCATTGAACTGTATGTAGTAAGTAGCTGATTTGGTCAGGCAAGATCTGAGAGGCACGTGCCATCAGATTGGTAACCGGTCCGATCAGAAATTTGTATATGGACCCCGGAAACCACAGAGTGATGGGCTTCTCAGATCATCACGAATTCAGTAAATCCAGGTAAAGGCAGGTAAAGGCAGGTAGAAGTATTCAGAAGTATGCTACCAGAATTGGTCAAAGTATTGATTGCCAAAATTCGCATTACTTCAGCATACCTGATAATACCTGATAATACCTTGAAATACTGACGTCTACCTCAAAATACTTACAATTACCTCCAAATACTCGGAATAGCCAGGAAAAAAAATACATAATTAATTTTGTCTCTAAAATGCCATCATAGTTTCCATTCGACACGATATTTTTCCTCTTTTTTTTCCTCTTGCCTTCCTAATATGAGAACTTCATCACCTGTAGCCAGGAACATGAAGATTTCACTGGATGCCGACAGAAACACCGCTGTTGACCTGGAATTCATACCTGTCAAGAGTGGGTTCATCATGTACAATTTCTGAAGATCGAGAGTCGGTGTTAAGCCTATTGGTCATAGAGTAATTGTCACACCTGATATTACAATAAGTATCTGACCTCCTATCAATGTAGACAGTAGTGGATAACAATGGCCGATACTTTTGAGGTCGAGAGTGAATTTTGATATTTGAACATGGCAGTGATACAGGGTTGTACAGCTCTCCATACCTCCTACTGAATATACTTGATGACTAGAGATTGGTCGCCGATTTGTGACATGATTGCCAAAAAGCGCGAGTAGACAATGTATCCACCAAGTGTTTCATCATCAAAAGGTGCAGGAAGTTTCATGCTAATGGGGTCTGTGAGTTCCCGCTCACTCTGCGGAATGAAATGGGCGGGAAGCTGTGGCACCAGATCAGGTTGGATCTTGGAATTGGTGTGCGCTTGGAATCCATTACCAAATGCATATCAGATGTCATTAAGTCAAGGGTATAAGGCGGCGAATGATTTCAAAGTCGGAATGCTCATGTCACTGCTCAAAAAGCTGCCCTTCTTTTCAGATAAAGTCTCCCACATTATGCTTCAGTCAAACCAGTCAGCAAATGGCTTGGTCTCCTCTTCCTTCAATCCCACCTTCTGTATCACAGGCCCTTTGACGGTGTTGTGACTGCAAACGTACCAGCCGTGTAATTTTGCGATTTATTCTAAATATAACTTGTAATACAGTATAGGGGAGCGAGCGTACTTAAAGAATAAGCGAGCGTACATAACCAGTACGCAAGGGCATCATAATTGTATGCACCAGTGACACCTGACGCAACAGACATAAACCAGAGCTTAGTTACAGCAGGTACTTGACAGGCATGCTTGACAGAAAGTTCACAAAGCACTGTTCGGCAGTGGGTAGTCGTGCTTACGGAGAGAGCTCACTTCCTTAAGCAGAGAATAAAGAAGACCGTAATTGAGAAGATCGGCGCACTCGCTAAATTAAAAGTGACGTACCGTACCTGAGAGGGCCGGAACAAACCTCACGCGAGAGATAAGATAAAATGCTACGGCTAGCACGTGGTTTGGATAGGAGCCTCGGCCGAGCGCTGGTAAACCGAGTAATTGGTTGACAAGGATATCCGTTGCTGTGCAGAATTAGCGAGCTCACTATGTGCTTGACACTAATCTAGAAGATTATACACGTAGCACGAAGGGCTAGACGTGGAGTGACCTGTGGCCGCAAGGTGATACACCCTCGGACTTGTAAATCGGTGTGCACCTATTGGGCCTTAGCGAGCTCACTATGGAAACGATGCTATAGGAGGAAATACCGAGCCGGACGCGAAGTAAGGCTGCGGCAACGGCGGGCTATGTATGTAGGAGTCTAGTTTACCTGGGTACGGCTGCGGTATTTGTAATTAACAACGGTTGTAGTATAAGTAGGCAGTAGTCTGGGTTTAGTATACAAGTTTCGAACCCCCGAGTTACGGTGTGCGCATAGAAAGCGAGTGCTGTGATAAAGGATTAGTTTGTAGCTTCGAGCGTCGTATATAAATAGCGAGCTCACTCCGAGGAATAGAGATAACTGCAGAATCTGACTAGTGTGCTTAAGTCCCGAGTGAATAAGAATCAGTGTTCCGATTCTGTTCCATCTGAGTACTGTTTGGAGTCTGTGAGAGTATGAATTGAAGTGAAGTTTCTGAAATCTGTTCTGTCTGTCTGTTTCTGTTCTGTCAGTCTGTTTCTGAAATCTGTTTCTGTTCTGTTCTCTGAGTTGCTTCCGTTCCGAATCCGAGATCCATAGAAGGATTAGAGGTTGTTCTCGTCGTTGCAGTCAGTTCCGTTAACCCTACGCGCCTGCGTGTAGTGAGCTCACTAAGTTTGTACTTGGGGAGGGGTTAAAAGAGCGAGCTCAGTGTCGTTGCGACCTGCAGTGTGTCCAATTGTGTTGTAGGACGAGTGTCCTAGTGTAGTTTTGAATATTATACTTCGCCTGGAAGGTTGCGCCTTGAAGTGTACCTTCTTGTAAAAGATCCTAGCTTTAGGATCAGTCTGAAACGAGTAAAACGCTGCATAGCGTCGGGATAATAAGGTGCTTTACTAGTTCTAAAGTACTAGTAGTCGCAAGGTGATATAATCTCATCCCCCCACGTACTTACGAGGGTGATTGTATAGATTGAGTAGTTGTGTGAGTGTGTGTGAGGTTTAGTGTGTGTAGCACACTGTTCCGAGCGCTATTCCACAGTTGCCCACAGCCAGCCTCTTCATTTGGAGCCCACCGCGAGGGGGGGTTTCACTCTGTGACTTTATTGCTTTGAATTTCCATAGAGAATCTTTGCACCCCGGTGTAAAACAGTTGAGAGCTCTCAAAGATTACCTTCGCCAGGAGCAAATCCGTTGGAGGACCCTTTTACCCAAGGACTTCTGACAACGAGGGTAACACCTCACAGAGAAAAACAACGCCCCGAAATCAAGGAAGAATAGGACGTGAGCAGTCGCGAGAGCCGCTAACTAGAGCTCAGAAATCAGCGAGCGGACTATCGGTAGAACCGATACTTCCTTTCCCACCTGCGGTCAAACCAACAAGGGTCCCGAGGGGAGGTCAGGAAGACCAATCGCAGCAGGTACCACCAGTATCTGCGGAAGCACAGTTAGTGACACCAACAGTCACGAGGCGAAGAGCCAGTAGTTCTAGTATTCCAGGACCTTCGGGTACCGTTAGAGCCCCTTCATCGAGCTCACAACCGTCTCACAACCCGAATTATAATATTCCCCCCTTCCGTGCTTCCGTTACAATGGCACAACCTATGCCCGGACCGAATGAAAAGTCCGTGCCAAAATTTGACAGCTCTACCGATCCGGAAGAGCTGGAGAGGTTCTTCTCGCGCCTGGAGGAATTATTCACTAAGTGTTCAATTACTGATGACAAGGAGAAGAAGCGGTATGCTACCATATATACAGACATTAAAACTGAAAAGCAGTGGAGAGTCCTTGATAAGTACAAAAATGGGACCTTCGCAGAGTTCAAGGAAGAAGTCCTAGGTAGCTACGATGGGGCAGTAGACGCGGACAGGGATGCTGTTCAAGAGTTGAAACAGCTAGTCCGAAGATACAACCTGTCGCCAATTCGAGAAAAGGCCGATTTTATGGCTTTTAAAAGAGAGTTCCAAGTGTTAGCGGGTGCGCTCGCTAAAGTTCTGTCCAACAGGGAACTAGTGGATCAGTTCCTGACGCCTATGGCAGAGGAGCTGTACCAGTCTATTAAACTGAGATTGGAGCGGCTGCCCCCACCGGCAGGTCTACAGAAGAGAGACCTGGCAGATCCCTATACGTTGGCAGAAGTAATGACTTGTGGACTAGACGTGCTGCAAGGAGTGTTTTCGTCGATGGACCGAAAAAGAAACGAAGCCCGCGGGCTAGATATAGCCGTATCCAACACGAGAGAAATGCATGGCGCGCGCCCTAGCCAGAGGAATAATGCGACAACGGCGGAACCTGCAGTGAAGCAAGAGGAGTTTGGTAGCTTCTTGGCCTCAATGAAGGACATCTTCGAGCTCCAAGCTCAACAGGGGAACCAGCGAATGGCTGCCATTGAGAAAGCCTTCGGCGAGCACCAGAAGAGTATGCTGAGCTTCTTGCAGAACCAGCAGATACAAAGTCAGGCGCAGCACTTGCACCAGCAGCCACAGTATAATGCGCATGCTCCGAACCCGGGGTATGGGACCTTTCAGAGGCAAAATAATACTAACCTGGGAGCGAGCTCACAAAACGCCATGGACTGTTGGTTCTGTGGAGAAAAGGACGGACACTTCTCAGCGGAGTGCCCTACCAAAGCAGACTATGTGAACACTGGCAAGATAGTGCTAGTAAACGGTAGAGCTCATTTGCCCGGTGGTGGGATGATCCCCAAAGAAATAAGGGATCCCTACGTCAAGAACTGCATCGATGAATACTACGCCCGTCTGGATGGCTCGAAGAACGTGAGCCAAAACGTTTTGATCACTGGTTCAACGACCCCGGGGTTGCTTAATGTAACCGGTTCACTAGCGACCCTTCTGCAACAGAAACAGGAGTTGGAGCGCGAAGTATTTTTACTCCGCTCACAAGCGGAAGGTAGTGGTGCAGGGGCCAGGACGAGAAGTAAAGGTCCGAATTTAGAAGATGTGGAGAGAGAAATGCCCACAGACGAAGAAAGAGAGCAGGGTTTTTCTAAACGTTCAATGACGGCGGGCGGGAACCAATACAGGACTAGGGGAGTTGCCAAGTCCGGTTCACCATCACCCCCAGAGGACGTAAACAAAAACCAAAAGCAAAGGGGGGCGAAGGAGTACAGGAGAGAGCGTTCGATAGAGCGAGCGGACTCGGACGATGAGGAGCCTGTCTCACGAAACAAGCAAGTACGGATGGACCCCGCACCCAAGTATATACCTACCCCTCAGGTAGTAGTGCCCAGAGTACCTAAAGAGTTTAGGAATGCGAGAGACATTACCACAGGTGGAGGCGAGGGAGGTCCTCAGAACAAGAAAAGTAAGAAAGAGATGCTGGCGTCGTACCCGGCGGACTCGAAGGAACCTGCCTACCGAATTAGGGCACCGATCCAAGAGAGAGGCGATAGAGCCGAAGTCATGGAAAGGGTCATGAACACGGAAGTACCAATCACTGTAGGCGAATTACTATCCCTATCGAAGCTGCGAGAAGATGTAAAGAGTGAGCTCACTCTGAAACGGATTGCGCTTGGTAAGAAGGGGAGGAACGGCAAGCAACAGTTTGGATATTTCCTAGGTGAGGAACCGGTAGAGGATGAGGAAGTCGAAGAGGAAGAGGTATTCCCTTTTGCTGAAGTAGAAAACAAGGAAGAAACGTCACCAGCAGGGGGTACGATACATATATCGGACTTGCCTTACGTGGGATGTTTCGTAGTGACCACAGAAGCGAAGGATGGAGTGCCCGCGGGCTCTTTAATCTGGCAAGATCCGTTTCTACAGTACATGAAT
This sequence comes from Armillaria luteobubalina, assembly GCA_030435615.1. Classification (NCBI taxonomy): domain Eukaryota; kingdom Fungi; phylum Basidiomycota; class Agaricomycetes; order Agaricales; family Physalacriaceae; genus Armillaria; species Armillaria luteobubalina. Next base: position 67,656 of record JAUEPU010000174.1, read on the forward strand.
GAGACCGCAGAGCGGGGTGAGGAACCAAAACAGGTGTTTGTAGCCAAAGACTCGCAGGCCCTGCGCTCGGTTTTCCCACTTGTGAACGGAGTAGAGAAGCTAGAAAGCCTGTATGACATGGGGTCTCAGATAGTGTCGATGTCTGGGCGAGTCGCCGACCGGTTGGGACTGATATATGATCCAGACAAGGTCATCAACATGCAGTCCGCCAACAAACAGGTAGAGAAATCTTTAGGAATGGCCAAGAATGTGCCATTTTTATTCGGCGACATTACGGTTTATTTACAAGTACATATTATAAGGGACCCTGCGTACGATGTATTGTTGGGTCATCCCTTTGATGTGCTAACCACGAGCACCGTATTTAACACCGCAGATGGAGGACAATTGATAAAAATAAAGGATCCAAACTCGCTAAAGAGTGCCATGGTACCTACGTTTCCGCGCGGACAACGCAGGGTGGCGCAGCGGGAGGTGGAGCAGGATTTTCAGTGATCGATGATTTGATCGAAGATCAAGGAGAGCTGGCACTAGTTATAGAGGCCGATCATAACGGGAACTTCGTGATCGGTGGCTATGCACAACCTATTGGATCCAAGAAGTTCAGAAAAGAAGAGTTACAGGCTACGTATCTTACAGCCAACAAAATGGTGTGTGGCGAAGACACGAGGGCGCGTGGGACACTGTCTTCGTATTTTGGGGCGCTCCAACAAGTAAGAGATATTAGAGAAGAACGGGCCGATCCCGGACATAAGAACGGGAGTAGCCCTGCCCAAGCTGAGGAAGCACAGACGTACTTCCAGGAGGCAAACGGAGTGAGCTCTCTGCCACTAGTAGGCTCGGTCAAGGATGTATTCGCTACTAAGAAATACAAGCCAGTCGCATTGAAAGTCAGGCCAATTACAGGCGGACTTCCGACGGAATTCAGGATAGAGCGTGACATCAAGGGTGACCCATTAAGAGACATGCCTCAACTTAGTGAGCGGCCTCCGGAATTCGAACCTACCGGCAGGTATACTAAAGAGCGGAAAGAACAGATAGATAAGGTACATGGAGAAGAATTTCTTTGGCCAGAGGAGCGAAAATTGATGCATCATTTTATGAGTATGCAAAACGAAGGTTTCGCCTGGGATGATAGTGAGCGGGGACACTTTAAAGAGGAATACTTCCCTCCTGTCACGATCCCTGTGGTAGAGCACACTCCCTGGATACAAAAGAATATTCCCATACCTCCTGGAATATTTGACGAAGTCTGTAAGATAATCAGGACAAAAATACAAGCGGGTGTATACGAGCCTTCGAACTCCTCGTACCGCTCACGTTGGTTTTGTGTCGTCAAGAAGGATGGTAAGAGTCTCCGTCTAGTACACAGCTTAGAACCCTTGAACGCTGTTACAATTAAGCATTCAGGCGTACCACCCGCTACAGATGAGCTCGCAGAGCATTTCGCTGGGAGGTCATGTGGAGCCACATTGGATTTATATGTAGGCTACGACGAGCGGACTCTAGACGAAGAATCCAGAGATATGACAACGTTCCAGACGCCCTTTGGGGCGCTGAGACTGGTTACACTGCCGATGGGGTGGACCAATTCGGTACCAATATTCCATGACGACGTGACATACATTTTGCAAGAAGAAGTACCTCATGTGACAATACCGTATGTAGACGATGTTCCAGTGCGCGGGCCAAAAACCCGGTACGAAATGCCTGGAGAAACCTTCGAGACAATCGCTGCGAATAAAGGCATACGGAGATTCGTTTGGGAACACTTCCAAAATGTGAATAGAGTAGTGCAGAGGATGAAATATGCTGGAGGGACCTTTTCAGGCCATAAGGCGGTGCTGTGCGCCTCAGAAATTATGGTAGTTGGCCATAGATGTACCTATGAAGGAAGGAAGCCAGCAACGGACAGAGTAGGAGTTATCTTGAGGTGGGGGCCTTGCGAAGACTTGAGTGATGTGCGAGCTTTCTTGGGTACGGTGGGAGTTCATCGTATTTTCATTAGAGACTATGCCAAAAAGGCTGAAGCTTTGACCAAGCTCACTAGGTTGAAGGTGCCCTTCACGTTTGGGGAAGAGCAAGCGAGCTCTATGCAAAAACTGAAAGACGCGCTAGAGAACTGCCCTTCACTGATGCCAATAGATTACGAACTCCTCACAGACGTGATACTGGGCGTAGATACGTCCTTTAAGGCAATAGGATATTATATATGTCAGGTTGATCCTGACAACCTGAAGAGGAGAAGATATGCCAGGTTTGGATCAATCGTACTTAACGAGCGGGAAGCCCGTTTCTCTCAACCAAAAAGAGAGCTCTATGGACTGTTCCGTGCGCTCCACGCATGCAGACATTGGTTATTTGGCTGCAGGAAGTTAGTCGTCGAGACAGATGCGAAATACATTGCCGGAATGCTTAGGAACCCGGACGAGGTCCCTAATGCAGCCATTAACAGGTGGATCGAGTCTATCTTGATGTTTCACTTCACTTTGGTACATATTCCTGGTGAGCGGCATGCGCCTGATGGTCTGTCACGCAGGACATTCCAACCCGGTGACGAGGAGTACTCTAATCCAGAAGAGGAATACGAGCCTGTAGCGGCAGACGAACTTGAAATAGAAAATGAGACAGAAGAAACCCTCATGGACATTGAGGAGTTTAAGGAAAGGATAGATACGAGGCATGGGTTTGTCACCCTCGAGCGAGCGGTACATGATTTCCAAGAAGACAAAGACATCAAAGAAGCGCTCGACACGGCGGAAGTCTTTGCCATTAGACACAACAAAGGGGTGTTCTTGCCGGACGCGGATGACTTTGTGGAAGCAGGGGATTATCCAGAAGAACGTCGTAGTGGCTACGCTAAGATGCTAGATAGAGAGCTCACTCAAGTAGTGACCTGGCACGCGAACCCCACACAGCGCTTAGGTGGTTTTACTGACAACCAGTACCGGAATTTCATCCGCTACGCGAAGAACTTCATAGTAGATAAAGGAAAATTGTATAGAAGGGACCTCGAATCAGAACATAAGCTAGTAATCTATCCGGAGCACCGCATGTACATTATGAAAGCCGCGCACGATCAACTAGGTCACCGTGGCATATACGCTACGAAAATGCTTATTAGGGAACGGTTCTGGTGGCCTGAAATGGAACGGGACATCACTTGGTATGTAGGGTCCTGTCAAATCTGTCAAGAACGCCAGAAGACGGTGATTAAAGCGCCACCCACAGTGACCTTCACACCATCGATATTCCAAGTTTTGCACGCGGATACGATGCATATGCCTCAGGCATCGAACGGACATAAATATATCGTGCACGGACGTTGCGCGCTCACTAGCTGGATGGAAGGAAGGACTTTAGCTAGCGAAACAGCCCAGGCAATTGGAGAATGGATTTTCGAGGACATTATCTGCAGATGGGGATGCTTGTCACTAATCATCACCGATAATGGAAAACCATTTAAGGCTGCAATCAGATATTTAGAACAGAAGTATGGGATCCGGGGTATCCAGATAGCCCCATATAACTCCCAAGCGAACGGTAGAATAGAAAGACCACATTGGGATGTGAGACAGGCACTATATAAAGCTTGCGGGGGTAACGAACGCCACTGGCACCATTACTTCATTTTGATAATGTGGGCCGATCGCATTACGATTCGAAAACGACTGGGGTGTTCACCGTTCTTCGCAGTAACAGGAGCACACCCGGTGCTACCCCTAGATGTGCTGGAAGCGACATGGTTAGTTGAGTATCCAGGAAGGATCATAGAAGATTGGGAGCTCCGCGGGCTAAGGGCGATCGCCTTAGAGAAGCACGCGGACAGGGTCACTAGGATGTGAGGAGAGATGGACGCCGCTAAACGAGATATGACCCTGAAGTACGCAAAGATGCATGCCAACAAGATCAAGGAGTTCAAGTTTAAGCCGGGAAATTTGGTGTTGATGCGAAATAGCCAGATAGAGAGCTCACTAAACACCAAAATGAAACCTCGATATTTAGGTCCCTTAGTGGTCGTACACCGCACTAAGGTTGGCAATTACATCCTAGCGGAGCTAGACGGGTCGATTTTACGCACTAAAGTCGCTGCCTTCAGGGTAATACCTTATTTAGCCAGGAAATCAATTGATTTGGGTGGAGAAGTACTGAGGCTCATGGACATGACACATGCGGAACTAGAAAACCTCATAGAGTCACCAGAACCCAAAGATAAAGTACCAGACAACTTCTCAGGGGATTATCCTGAGACGGACCACCTTAAACAGTCGAAGGAAATCAACTTAGACATATAGACTTAGTGAGCTCGCTCAAAACAGAACAGAAAACGCCTTCTGCAGGCCTGTGATTGCGAGTAAGGACAGTTACAATCGTATATCTATGATGGAAGCGGCGGAAAAGTACTACACTAAGGATAAATTTTGAGAAAAGCCTTCACTAAACTCTGGGCATTGACTTGGAAGCTATCTAAGGGATGCTCCCAGACAGGGAGAGAGTAGTCGACATCAGAAGAGTGAAAAAGAGAAGGAAAATACGAGTTGATGATATTGAGAAAGCCAGTGTCCGGTTACTGGGTGAATGCCGTAAATGTCAATAATAACAGGCTTCGGATTAAAAACCCGTAGTATCCACGACAGCCGAGGTGGAAGCAACTGGAGCGCTGTCGGTATCAATAGGAGCGGGAGCGGAAGTCGGCGCAGCCTCCTTGGTCGGAGCAGCAAGGGCCTCTTGGATCCCAGTGAGCTCACTAAGGAGGAAGGTCCGTTGTTTCTCAGCAGCAAAAATGGTGTGCTGAACGACAACGAGGTCCCCCATGACGGCACTTTCGAGCCTAGCCAAGTGTTCGGTCGACTCGACACTGACATGCTCCACGGACGGTCCCTGATGAACCGAGTTAAGCGCGTCACGAAGAATGGCAGTTCCCATCTCTCCGGCCGCTAGGAAACACAAAAAGATTAGTGAGCGGGACATGAAGAATAAAAGACGAAGACGAGCCGGTAGTAACAAGACCGAGAACCGAGGCCGCGCGACGACCTCCAGGTCCCCTAGAATGAGTAGGATAATACTCTCTTGCCGAAGGCATGGGGAATGACGACCTGGGACGTTTGTAGTCGCGATCGCCGCCTTTGGAGTACTTTTGAGCCAGAGGACCCTGTAGAACTCGAAATTAGTGGGCAAATTTAGTGAGCTCACTAATTGAGAGGCAACATACCGCACCAGGGGAAGCGCAATCAGTGATGGAATGATCATTCCCACCGCATAAGAAGCAGGAAGCAGGCTCTTCCTAAAGTCAGAAGCTTTTAGTGTGGGGGATATCAGAATAGAAGATATAACCCACTTTAGGATGATCCTTGCGCTTCTCACCGGTAGTAGAGTCACCAGATCTAGTTTTGGTGAACTTGGGCAGCTTAGTAGTACTGCCTTTGGAATTGTCATCATCAATCATCATCTTGAGGATACCATCAGTGATGAACTTAAGGAAGAAGGGAGGAATCTAAATAAGAGCGCACTTTAACGGATTCATCATCGGAATCAGAAGCTAGAGATACCTTAGGTTCGGCATCATCATCCTCAGAGTCAGTTTCGATGATGAGAGCTGACTTCTTAACGGAGCGCGCTTTGCCCTTTCCACGGGATGACGGATTTGCCTGAAGAAGGAAACAGTAAGTACAAGAGCACTAAAAAGAATAGTGAGCTCACTTCACGACGAGGTCCAGTAGGAGGAGAAACAGTGGGAGCTGATTCGACAGCCTGACGCTCCGACTGGACCCACCCAGTAATGGTCTTCAAGACCTTATGGATGGGCTGCTTCGAAGCGTTGGCCTGAAACTTCTTCTCAACCGCGCTGCGAGCCTTGAAGATAGTCTCCCAAAACTCTTTATCTTTAATGAGCTCCTCCTTGAAATGCTCGAGGTACTCCTGTGACGAAAGACCCCATTAACATTGAAAAAGTTAGTGAGCTCACTAAAAACGCACCGTGTACTCGTGGAGCTGGCCCATCTTCTCAGCAGCGGTAGTACCAAGGTTCTGGCACAACTGAGTGATGACAGCCTTCACGGCGACAAAAGGCATAGCAGGAGCAGAAGACATTGTGAAAGATGAGGGTGTTTGGTTGAATAAAAGTCGAAAAGATGTTGGAGAACACGAGGACTGTTTAGAGAAAACGGATTGCTAGTGATGAGGAATTGACTGAAGAGCGGGCCTCGCTTTTATACCAGTACTCGCAGCAACCACAATCCAGAAACTTAGAAAGAATATTTCACAAAACAAGGTAGCCCGCGGATTTAAAATTGTAATAAAACAGCGGCCTATGTTGGGTTGGAAATGGTTGATAGGAGGTGTTGAAATTTCGGGGAAATTGAATGACTGAGGACAGTCAAGGTCTTTTAGTGTGGGGGATATAGTGGTGTACACAGTACACTTTTATTATACAATGAAAATAATACTCAGTAGAATTTCAGAGCCAAATTTTCGATTCTACGAACACACTTTAGAAGACAGGAAAACAGAATATAGAGAAATTTGAAATTACAAAACGGAAATGAAAAGACCGTGGTAGTGACAAGTGGCGTAAAAAGACTTATGCTAGAACGTCAGGAATGGAAAAGATAAAGAACACAGACTCCGCGGACTAAGTAGGTAGCGACCATAGAAAAGAAATCCAGGAGAAAGCTACGAGACACAAATGACAAGTCCAAAACGGACTTAGTGAGCTCGGCTAAAAATGGACTCAATATGATTCCCATCAATGAAAATCAGGGACTTAAAGTTTGATACAGGGTCTTACCAGCGAGAACACTTAGAAAAAAACAGAGAGCGCGAACAACAAAATATGATATTTTGATGGGACAGAACATATATATATATACATTTCATGGTCTCAGAAGACCGCGAGACAACAAGAAACAGTAAAGAAAGCAGATACAAAGATATATACATAAAACGAAGAGAACTCAGGCCTCAGCATCCGAATCGAACTCCCCATCATCCGAACCATACTCTTGAGAGTTGGAAGGACCTTCCTGACGGTCCTCCTCCTCCTCGGGCTGGTTGGCAGGTCGAGACGCCTCATGAGTGCGGCGAAGTCCTTCGTCATCACTAAGCTCCCAAGCGCTCGCGTTGGCATCATCGAAAGTTGCGGATGGGCCAATCGGAACCTCGAAAGGTTGACCCAATGATCGACGGATACCGTCGTTGACGATGAAGGAATTGACCTCGGCATAAGTAGAAGCAAGGCCCTTGATTACTTGGTTACCGTCTTCGTGGCTGGCAAGTTGATCGAGAGCGGCGGCGATCTCACGAACGATAATGTCGCGGGCGAGATAGCGACTTCGGAGGAGGTAGTCCAAATGCTCGAGCTCGTGATTGACGTTACGCAGCTGAGCGAGATCCCACTCGAGGTCTAAAAAGGGATATCAGAAGAACTTAACAATTAAACAAAGAAATAAAGAAAGATAACTTACTACCGATGTTGTACTTGGCGAAAGGGGCGATGCGAGTGGAGACGACGTTCATTTCTTGCGCGGTATAGCGCGCGGAACATCGACCATGGTGACTCGTCACGCACTGATCGCAGGCGGCACCAGGGAACTTGTTGGTCCAGGTACACTTAATGGACCTGGTGGCGCAAGGAATACAGGACACCGCATAATGCTACCAAAAAGTTAGAGAAGACTTAAGAAAAAGAAGCAAAGCTCACATCGGGAGCACGGGCGAACCAAGGATTCGCTGAAGAGCGAGCTCCGAAGGTGCCGTTCTTGCCAGCGTAACGAACGGGTCTTGAGAAAAGATGAGTGAGCGCGAAAGGAAAGAGAAGAAGAAATGACTTACTGAAGAAACTCATCGGGCGCGGCCCGGATATCGTCGAAAGTTAGGGCTTCGAGCTCAGCGCGCGAAGTCTCCCTAGTAATGGAGACGCCGCCGGTCTCGGAGTCGGAGCCGCTTCCAGGGGCCTTGGCCATGAAGCGAGCCTTCTTGCGCGGACGAGAGGGAGCGGCCTTGGAGCCCTTCTTGGGCTTTCCGCCAAAAGAGGAAAGTTTGGGTTTCTTGGTAACCCGCACCTCCTCGGACTCAGCCTCGGATCGGACGTCGGGAGGAGGAGGCAAAGCGGCTGCCTTTGAAGAATAAACGCGAGCTCTAGTGCGCGGCGCACTAGGGAGTGAAATAGCGGGCGCAGTTTGGGCAGCCTTGCCCTTACCAGAAGAAGCGTGCTTCCTTTTATGGGAAGACTTAGTAGAGCTCGGAGCGGGCTCAAGTCGAGCGGCGGAAATAGGAGCTGGAGGCGGGGTAGGCGGAAGGTGGAAGACCCCTCGCCGGTCCTTGACCAGCATGCGAGGCTTAGGTCTAGTGCCGGTCGATTTGACAGCGGGAGTCGGAGGCGCATGAGAAGAAGAGGGAGCGGGAAGCTCGGCGGGCGCAAGGGGTTCCCCACTCAACGCATGGTACATGCGAGGAGGCGAAGGGTGTTCTTGCTCATCGTCGAGCGCCGTCGCAGCACTGGAATCCTCGGGCAGGAAAGCAGCAGGTGAAGCCGTGGGTACAGGAGTCGGATTGAAGTCCCCTCGCCCCTCGACGGGAGGCAGAGAGGGAACTGGACGAGGCCGGACCGGTGACCTAATAAGAGAAGCAGGATTGAACCACGGAGGAGAAAATGTCGGAAAATCCTGAGAGATAGTCGAAAAAGATAAGCGGCAAGCGAAAAATCTGCAAAGCGGGTACTTACGAAAGGACGGGAAGTACCCGTAGCAGGAAAAGCTCGCTGTAAACAATAATTACTATTGAATAAGAGTTGAAATACAAGTGAAACTCACGTCGAAATACGAGGCGGAGGGCCTTGGTGAAGAAAGAGTCGGCGCTGACACCAATAAGTAAGAAAAGAGGGATCCCAAAAAGGGAAGCCACTCACCGATAGTGGGGGTAGCCGCGCGGACCATCTCAGACCTGAAAAGATTGGGATTAGTATAGAATAACAAGAAAACTTCAGTGAAAACTCACATTTGACAAGCGAGCTCATTGAGTTCTGCACCCCTAGGGGGAGATGCCGGATGTCCCTCCATCAAGTTGCGGAGATTGGGGCGCGTAGGCGTCGTATGGACTGGGGAAGTCAAGAAGAGATCCGCAGCGTTGATGGGCGAAGCTCTCAACGGAGAGCCCGCGGAAGGTCGAATGTCCGCGTGACGCGGACTCAGCAGCGAAGCCACTGAAGGAAGACGGACCGTCTTCGGGGTACTCGGCGCCTGTTCAACAGTGGAAACCGTTGATAAATTGGGCACTGCAGGAGGAGAAGGGACTGGGGGAGGAGGCGAAGTCGGTTCGGGAGCGGGAGGCCCCACCTCGGGTTCCGAGGGCGCATCGACTACGGACACCGAATGTCCCTCAGTGTCGTCATCATCATCCTCCTCGTCGCTAAAAGGAGTCGGATACCGGGGGAAAATTATCGAGGGGAAAGCGATATTGTCGTCGGGCGCTAAGAACGGGGACGCAGTTGAAATCGAAGAAGCTCGCTGCAAGAGGTAATCCTTGAGAGGATTCGGCGAGTTCGAGATAGCGAACCGTTGGCCTCCAGGAAGAGGCGCCCCCAGGCGAAAACGAGAAAGACGCTAAGAGAAAGTAGTGAGCTCCGTGCAACAAAGAAAAGTGGGGAGAACTTACATGAGAAGGACGCATTTCGTCCGGGGAACGACTAATCAGGTCGTCCCAACCAGCAATGCGGAGGCTTGCGGGCAATTCCAGGTGCAGTCGAGTAAGGTGACCGCGAATGAAGGCGCCCACCCGGGAATCGATGAGTTGCCGCTCCCCGAGGGCAATTAGAGTGGATTGCTGCAAAGAAAACGAGGGAACTCGTCAGCAGGAAGGATAATCGAAACGAAATCATACGCACTAGGAGTTGGAAAGCGACCTTAAGCATTGCCGCTAGTTCATCCTGCGTACTCTGTGGCATTTGGCGCTGCCCCGGCAACAGAATGCTATAAACCTTGCGATAAGCGCGGTAATGAGAGGCAGGATCGAAATCGGCGAAGTATTCGTAGCGGACTGGAGGTGAAGCAGGGGAGGACATGATTTCTGGGAGAAGATTAATGAGATAACGCTAGCTTGAAATAGCGCGCGTTAGAACACGTACTAGTTCTAGTTTGTTTGGGTAGAGTGTGCACAAAGGGCGAGCAGTGAGAACAGAGATACCCGCACAAGTAAAGTGGGCAAAAGCAACAAAGGGTGGGAAGAATTGAAGTCAGAAATCCCCTCTATATCTGAGTAATTGAGCGGACTTCTTGTCTTTCCACGAAGAAAAGAAGCTCCCGCATGAGAACTTCGACAAACATTGATGTAACCGGCCCACGGGCATTCGAAGTTGATGCCACGTGGAAAAGAAGAGAACCACACAGACCCACAACGAGATGACCGAGGGCGGTCAGAACTTTAGTGGGGGGGATATGTTGCGACTGCAAACGTACCAGCCGTGTAATTTTGCGATTTATTCTAAATATAACTTGTAATACAGTATAGGGGAGCGAGCGTACTTAAAGAATAAGCGAGCGTACATAACCAGTACGCAAGGGCATCATAATTGTATGCACCAGTGACACCTGACGCAACAGACATAAACCAGAGCTTAGTTACAGCAGGTACTTGACAGGCATGCTTGACAGAAAGTTCACAAAGCACTGTTCGGCAGTGGGTAGTCGTGCTTACGGAGAGAGCTCACTTCCTTAAGCAGAGAATAAAGAAGATCGTAATTGAGAAGATCGGCGCGCTCGCTAAATTAAAAGTGACGTACCGTACCTGAGAGGGCCGGAACAAACCTCACGCGAGAGATAAGATAAAATGCTACGGCTAGCACGTGGTTTGGATAGGAGCCTCGGCCGAGCGCTGGTAAACCGAGTAATTGGTTGACAAGGATATCCGTTGCTGTGCAGAATTAGCGAGCTCACTATGTGCTTGACACTAATCTAGAAGATTATACACGTAGCACGAAGGGCTAGACGTGGAGTGACCTGTGGCCGCAAGGTGATACACCCTCGGACTTGTAAATCGGTGTGCACCTATTGGGCCTTAGCGAGCTCACTATGGAAACGATGCTATAGGAGGAAATACCGAGCCGGACGCGAAGTAAGGCTGCGGCAACGGCGGGCTATGTATGTAGGAGTCTAGTTTACCTGGGTACGGCTGCGGTATTTGTAATTAACAACGGTTGTAGTATAAGTAGGCAGTAGTCTGGGTTTAGTATACAAGTTTCGAACCCCCGAGTTACGGTGTGCGCATAGAAAGCGAGTGCTGTGATAAAGGATTAGTTTGTAGCTTCGAGCGTCGTATATAAATAGCGAGCTCACTCCGAGGAATAGAGATAACTGCAGAATCTGACTAGTGTGCTTAAGTCCCGAGTGAATAAGAATCAGTGTTCCGATTCTGTTCCATCTGAGTACTGTTTGGAGTCTGTGAGAGTATGAATTGAAGTGAAGTTTCTGAAATCTGTTCTGTCTGTCTGTTTCTGTTCTGTCAGTCTGTTTCTGAAATCTGTTTCTGTTCTGTTCTCTGAGTTGCTTCCGTTCCGAATCCGAGATCCATAGAAGGATTAGAGGTTGTTCTCGTCGTTGCAGTCAGTTCCGTTAACCCTACGCGCCTGCGTGTAGTGAGCTCACTAAGTTTGTACTTGGGGAGGGGTTAAAAGAGCGAGCTCAGTGTCGTTGCGACCTGCAGTGTGTCCAATTGTGTTGTAGGACGAGTGTCCTAGTGTAGTTTTGAATATTATACTTCGCCTGGAAGGTTGCGCCTTGAAGTGTACCTTCTTGTAAAAGATCCTAGCTTTAGGATCAGTCTGAAACGAGTAAAACGCTGCATAGCGTCGGGATAATAAGGTGCTTTACTAGTTCTAAAGTACTAGTAGTCGCAAGGTGATATAATCTCATCCCCCCACGTACTTACGAGGGTGATTGTATAGATTGAGTAGTTGTGTGAGTGTGTGTGAGGTTTAGTGTGTGTAGCACACTGTTCCGAGCGCTATTCCACAGTTGCCCACAGCCAGCCTCTTCAACGGAGCGCACGATCTCATAACGACAGCAAAAGATCATCAAGACATAGAACAGGGCTTTGATATCATGGCGATATAGATGGCCTATGTTTGCTGGCCACAGGAGATCATGGGACATGTAAGGTGTGGTACCTGTACGATGGAGGGATGAGGGTTCGACAAGAGGATGAAAAGAGGAAAGGTCGAAATCGTTAAGGACACCACAAACTTGCCCCCTTCTCCTTCGATACATGACATTAGTCATACTAATGTCACGGTGGAGAATCTTTGGGTGGTCAAGGAGCCATCGATGACCTAGATTGAGAGGTGTTAGCAGCTCAAGGACAGAAATGGTGAGGATGGAAATACATACACTGCAATATATCAAGAAAAACCTGGCCGACCTCCTTGATGTCTGTGAGGCTATCCAGCGGAAAGAGGCGCTCAGAAACGGTGATGTGAAGAACACGCTCTTGATATAAAAGTGTCTTCTCCTCTGCATATTCTGCCTTTATCAACAGCTCCATCAGCCTCTTCTGTGTGCAGTCTTTTTCATTGAAGTCTTGCGAATGAAGGATCTCGGGAAGATGATTCAGGACCCAATGTTCCTTGCCTTTGCTAGCCATCTCTCTAGCTTTAGCCTTGGCACCAGCAACCAGCTTCTGTTCCGATTCATGATAGATGCTCGGGTGGCTTATCTTGACGACAAGCTGTTTCCCAGGCCATTCTGGAGATGCACCAATGATGATACAGGTGTTCCACCCAATGAGATGTCTCTGGTGGTGAATAATATCTCCAAAAGTGAGAACTATATTAGTTTTGTCGGCTTTCTGCAAAGTCATCTCTAGACCCTTGAAAAAATGTCCAGGATTCTTACAGTCCATATTCTCAAAACATTTGATGTAGGGATCTTGAATAATCTGATTAGGAATACCGCATTGAAGGAGAGTGAGACGATGATGTCCAATAGGCATTGCCGAAAACATCTTCTTTTGTTCGACATCAGATGTGTTGGTGAACTTGTCCTCGTCGATGGAGTCTAGCACCCGTCTTGCAGAAATGGATGCCTGGCTGACATATGTTCGATGCGGGATTTTGGACGGAGGCTGAGAGATAAGTCAGCTCATGATCAGGGTAAGCGGACCAGTAGCATACCTCGTCGCTACTATCCGATTTGCATTTCCTGGTCCTCGAAGAGATGCCAAGTGTTGAGGGGATGCCGTCTAAAAGTTGCTTATCTAGCGAAGTTGCAATGCCCTGACTGCCATTTTCGAGAATCAGGGCACGCTCAACGTGCCCACAAGACACTTGTTTGAACTGCAGGCCTTGATTGGCTAACATGTTTGTTAAGCAAAGAACGAAAACACGTCGTGAAGTAACCAAACCATGTAGCAATCAGATCCCCACCATTTCTTTGATCCAAAAAATGTTGTTGGTCTCCACTTGATGTCAATGAGCTGCGAACAAGTCGTCGCATTGTCCTGTGCACTGTCGACTTCTGCTTCCAGTCGGGAATCCACAACTGATTTGGTCACGGTGCAACCTGCTAACGAAGGGCAGAATCCAAGCTCAGGTACGAGTTCCGCGAATGTCTAATAAAGAGGGCTTGCCAGGCCAGCCACTAGGATTCCGGAAATAAAGCCGCATCAACCACGTGATCGATAAACGAACTCTCTGTTTGGTAGTGATCACTCCCTTTTATATAATTCCATGATCAGGCTGAGGAAGGCGTCTCTACGGCATCGCTGTTCGACGCGATATAATTTCACTTTTCATTTATGATTTGAACAGCACACTGCCAGAATTGGTCAATAAACAAGCAAACTTCCGCGGGTGCCGAAGAAAACACTGTGGCCGACCTGAAATTTATTGAGGCACTACTGGAACTTACTCTGGAGCAAATGTATGGCTACTCTGGGATAATGGTCGAAGACATTCTAGCTCCAACTTCCTGCTAGATACTAAGGAAGCTAGGATAAGCCCCGAATTTGAGCGTATGGCTTACGTGATTGGTCGTCGATGTTTATCCTTTACGTTCTCCTACTTAATGTTCCGAGTGCTTATTACTTCATCTTACTTCTATCAATGTACACGTCATGTTAAATAGGTCGATGAACAACGACCCTCGCCTGTTTGCGAGGGTAACCCTGCGCTGAGTGGCTGGAGAAATTTTGCTTGTCTCAACAGCGCACTGGCAGCGGGTCAGAGTTGGATGCCACCCGGTACAGAACAAAGCATTTAATACTTAGCAACCAAGGACTCGTTCTGGGCGGGTTGGCCTCAGAAAAATGCCGCAAATCTAGCAATACATTCGTCCACTTCCACTCTTATCTTTCTGAAAACCACTGTTGGCATTTATCACTTCATAAAGCCATTGCGTCGGAGTAGTTGACATCCATTCTGGTCCTCGTTATTCTGGATCGACCCCCTGCAGGTTGTCACACCGCTACTTCAGCCTGCCTGATCTGACGAATATTCAACCTGGCAATAGCTTGAGTCTGGAAGAACTGAGAGGAAATGGATGGGGTCGTTCAACGTTACTTCGGATTCATGTGCAAGTCGCTACTGCAAAAACTGTTATTTTCGAATAATGTTTGCTGAAATAGTTCGCCAACTTTAGTGTTCATTTGTATTCAACTATTCTATATCAGCGGAGATAGTAGTGCATCAATTCATGCCTCCGGTTTTCATTGTAGCATCAAACCCTGAGGGGTGGAAATGACACGCATCCAGGATGCTCGCTACGTCAAAGGCCTCTGTGCTCAATTTCGCAGTGTTACTAAGGTTGACCAGGTTTAGTTCAAAGTGAAGATGTTACACTAAAATGCCAAGTCCATTTGCACAAATACACACTCGGTTGCCCATATTTTACGCCTCACGGCTATTTGTTCAGAGAGTGACCGTCGATTTCCGACATAATCTGCAAAAAATACTCGGAGGTAATATGCCCACCAAGTGTTTTGTTGTCAAAGGGCACAGAAGGTTGCATCGTTCCTGGCAGCGTTAGATAAGATGGTAGACATGTCTGAGGGATCTCTGAATTTGCGAGCGCATCCAATCCTCGTCTAAACAAAAGTCGCATAGCGTTGAGCCACGGAAGAAAGGCAAAAAATGACTTTGGCAGAGAAATTGGCTCAACACCGGTGAGGAAGTGGTGCTTGTCATGGGCGAGGCCTTTCCAAGATATCGTCCTATCATACCACTGAGCAAAAGGCAGGTCCTTCTTGCTCTCTGACAACTCCTTCATAACCTTTCCTTCTGCAGACCAAACAATCTTGTAACGGCAGCACAGCATCAACAGAACATAGTAGAATGCCTCGATATCATGTCGATACAGATGGCCAACGTCGGACTTGCCCACAAGCTCATGAGCCATGTAAGGTGGTGTACCTGTGCGATGAAGAGATGTTGCTTCTTGGAGAGGTATAGTGACAGAGGAAAGATCGAAATCGTTGAGAACACCAAGAATACGGATCGTCCCTTCGCCGATGAACCTTTTTCGATACATCATGTTGTTGAGGCTCATGTCGCGATGTAGAATTTGGGGGTTTTCGTAAAGCCAGTGGTGACCTAGACCGAGGAATTTCAGAATTTGGGGATGAGATAGAAAGGAAAAAGCTACATACATCGAAATATATCAAGGAACACTTGGGCGATGTCCTTGACATCAGACAGGTCTGTGATAGGAAACAGACGTTCGGAGACAGTGATACGAAGAAGATGTTCCTCATATACGAATGGCGTCCCGTCCGCATATTCTGTCTTATTCAAGAGTTCCGCCAGCCTTCTCTGCGGCGTATCCTTATCGTTAGATCTGAAGTCTTGGGAATGAAGGATCTCAGGAAGGTGATCCAAAACCCAATGTCTCTTGCCCTCAACAGCCATTTCATCAGCCTTCGCCTTCGCGGCATCCATAAACTTCTTCTCCGAGTCGCAGTGGATACTTGGCCAACTGATCTTCACGACCAGTTCTTGATCAGGCCATGCCAACGAGCTTGCAGGGACGACGCAAGTGTCCCGCCCGATAAGTCCATACTGGCGATGAATGACATCTCCGAGAACGAGGATGATCTTTAATTTTTCAGAGGTCTCCAAAGTCATCTTTAACCCGTTGCAGAGATTTGTAGAATTCCCTTTATCCCATCCTTGATACAGCGGGAGGCGGTCACGGTCGACGAGAGCATGCGGACGTACAGTAGCACTAGATAACATCCGCATTGCGGAAGTCGTACAATGGACACGAACTTTCTCGTCGTTTGGAAGATTTCTGGCGAGCTCATTCTCGTCAATCGGATCCAGTACTCGTCTTACGGAAACGGTCGCCTGACTGTCACAAGTTTGACGCGAGACTTTCGAAGAAGACTGGGAATTAAGAAGTCAGCTTGCGATCACAGTGAGTGGATTAGCCCTGGACCTCGTCGCCGCCATCCAATTTGCGTTTCATGCTCCTTGAAGATGCGGCGCTCCATGTCGAGGAGATGTCGTCGGCGTCCTCCGAGTCCGTATCTACGGCGGTCCCATGTTCAGTGGCACTCAGACCTCCATCGTTGAGTAATGTATCTTGCTCCTTACGCGGAGCTGGTGTCATCGATTCTTGACAAGCTAGCATATTCATTGAGCTGGAGATGAAAAACACGTCGTGAAGTGGCTTACCTCTAACTTTTAATAATGGAATCACGTTCTTTCCAACGGTGTCCAAGACATCTTCGGTGGCGTCCATCTCCTTGAAATTGACGAGCCGGGGCCGCGTTGGAATGCTATCCCTGTGCCAGCGAGATTGACTTCTACTTGTTCTCTTTTCCAATGGATGATGGATGATGCGGGACGAGTCGCGTCAACCATGTGATCGATGTACAAGCACCCAAATCCTAATTTAGCAGGGAACACTTCCTTTTATGTAATTCCGTGTTCAACTTACCGATTTTGGGAGTACTTTGTAAACTTTTTCTTCTCGCCGGACCCTCCATTGATTTTTCTATTGTATCCCCAATTGTGGAATCTGACGACAGGACTACGGATCACAAAACTCCATTTGCGCTGCGGGCTCCAGAGACACTCCTGCTTGGACCATGGAAACAACGAGTTGACATCTGGATCTTTAGTTGTTTCTTACACTTCCATTTACTCGTTCTCTATAGCGGCGACTGATTTTGCTTCAGGCCTTTGAACTTGTCATTGGCCACGACCTTTTTGAATACGTACCCGGATCATGACCTCGACGCTGCTGCAGGACATCTATGGCAGATGATATGTTTCACGAATGGTGAATTTGGGCCGAAGCAGTCTTCGTGTAGTCGACGAGCAACGCAGTATTTCGAGCAAACCACTAGTAGGTTCTGCCATTTTTTCTCAGTAGATAATGTGCTTTAAATCATTCACATTTCTAGGATATCTCAAACAGAACTCGCCATTAATCCGGCAGCCGTTAAAGAAGGTGGCACTGAGGAACTTACAAGGTTCTCAATGAGGAAGATGTGCTCGTGACAGCGAGCTTCACACGAAGATGTTTGTGTTTGAACCCAGATAATAAGCCTTCGGTGGAGCAACTATTTGATGACCCGTTGTAGGCGGAGAAGAGTGTTTGAACGGAGCATTTATCACCAAGTTTTTTGCAGTGAAATCGGAGACGAGAATCTGTTGAAGTCTACTTACTAGAGTCCAAAAATAATGCATATCCTCTACTCTCCGAACAAAGCGCGATGAATTGGGATGATTGAAATTCATGAAACTTGAAGCGAGTTCTCAATATCATGATCTTCTCCAGGCTCAACTTATTTGACTATTCGCCGATGACTGATAGAACTGGGGTGGTGTAACAGTCCTCTTGCCGTGTTCAAACTTCAATTTCATTCACCTAAATATTCTGTCAACGCAAACACAGCCTCTCTAAAAGGTGAAATTATCCTGGTCGGTACACGATGATTGTGCTGGGCTTGTGGGATATACCAGGAAGAACGCCGTGTGCTAAAAAACAGAAGATGCGTAAGGGCTAGATTAGTGCACGGTGAACCTATCAAGTCTACGCAATTGTGAGTCATAAAACTTTTCAAGAGTACATGGCTACTTCTTGTATTAGTAGTAAGCACAGCTGGGCGACCCTTTCGACAAGGTGGCAAGTACTGAAGGAGAGATATAGACTTAAACTCGACTTCATTTCGACCTAAAATGGACCATAAATAACATCATTGGTCTAGGCCTATCTACTTGCCATCTTGCCTTCGAGATGAAGTTTCTATGGCACGAGTCGTTGCCACTCTTCATACTGAAAGTCTAGGCCATCTACAGAGATCACCGACATGAATCTCAAGCAATTAATATATGTGATGTGCCCGCCAAGCGTCTCGTCATCGAAAGGTTCATCAGGAATAGGCTCTTCGTCGTCAGGCTGTATACGCGCGCTGATGCTCTTTGCAAAGGCGCGACGAATACGTCTAAGGCAAGGGAGAAAAGATGAAAAAGACGGCGATATAGGAACTGATTTTAACTTTTCCGAGGTGTCAAGGAAGTTTTTCTTGTCGGCAGACAGAAGTCTCCACGTCAAGGAGCCGTTGAACCATTCAGTAAACGGCATGTCCGAGGGGTTCTCCTGCAATGGTCTTAATGTCAGCACCTTCTTGATCTCAACGATCTCGTAGCGGCAGCAGAGCATCAACAAGACATAGTAAAGCGCTTCAACATCATGTCGATACAGATAACCAAGGTAGGACTCATCCAGAAGGTCGTGAGCCATGTGAGGTGTACCTGCGCGGTGAAGGGATGCAGCTTCCGTCTGAGGAAAGGAGGAGGAAAGGTCAAAGTCGTTGAGTACACCACAAACTTTGTTATCGCTTGGTCTCCTTCGATACATAACATTCGCCATACTGATGTCTCGATGAAGAATCTTTGCGTGATCATAAAGCCATCTATGACCTAAATCGATGAAGTTACACCATGATATCCGGAAATAAGAACGAAAACGACGTACACTGCAGTATATCGAAAAACACTTGAGCGATGTCCTTGACATTGGTCAGGTTTGTGATGGGAAAGAGACATTTGGAGACCGTGATACGAGGAAAACGCTCCTTGTATAGGTCATATATGTCAGTCATGCGGTCCGCATATGTTGCCCCTGTCAACAGGTCCATCAGGCGTCTTTGTGGCAAATCATTGTCGTTGGAAGGGAAATCTTGGGAATGAAGAATCTCGGGAAGATGATCCAAAACCCTAGATTCCTTGCCTTCGCTAGCCATCTCTCTGGCTTTGGCCTTCGCAGCGTCAACCAGGTTCTGTCCCGAATCGCGATAGATGCTCGGGTAGCTTATCTTCACTACAAGCTGTTTCCTAGGCCATTCCTGAGACTCGCCGACAACAACACAGGTGTTCCGCCCAATGAGACGTCCTTGGCGGTGAATGATATCTCCGATGGTGAGAACTATATTAGTTTTGTCGGTTTTCTGCAAAGCCACCTTTAGACCCTTGAAAAAATCTCCAGGGTTCTTGCGGTCGATATTCTCGGAACACTTGATATAGGGATCTTCAATAATACCAATTTGAAGGGGAGTGAGACGATGATACCCAACAGGCTTCGCTGAGAACATCTTCTTTTGTTCGACATCAGATGTACTGGCGAACTCGTCCTCGTCGATGGGATCTAGCGCCCGTCTCGCAGAAACGGACGCCTCGCTGTCATATGTTCGACGCCAGATTTTCGAAGAGGACTGAGGGAAATCAGGTCAGAATCAGGGTAAGTGGACCAGTAGCATACCTCGTCGCTACTATTCGATTCGTGTTTCCTAGTCCTCGAAGAGACGCCAAGTGTGGAGGGGATGTCGTCCAAAACTGGATTATCTAGCGAGGTCGGATGCTCGGTGGCAGCGCTCAGACTGCCATTGTCGAGAAACAGGGCACCCTCAACGTGCCCACAAGACACTCGTTTCAGCTGCAAGCCTTTATCGGCTAACATTTTTATTGAGCAAAGAACGAAAACACGTCGTGAAGTGACCAAACCTGGTAGCAATTGAATCCCCTTCATTCCTTCGGCATCCAAGGTATTGTTGTTGGCCTTCATCTCCTTGATGTTAATGAGCTGCGAACGCGTCGTAGCGCTATCCTGTGCGCTGTCGACTTCGGCTTTTCCTTCTCATCCAATCTCTACTTCACAACTAATCTGGTCACTGTGCAAGTGCTGCTAGGAAGTGCGGAGCCAGGCACAGATACGAGTGCCGCGAGTGTCGAATAAAGACGGGTGCCAGGCCAGCCACTACGATGCCGAAAATAAGGTTGCGCCAACCACGTGATCGATAAACGAGCTCTCGATTTGGTAGTGACCGCTTTTCCTTTACATACTTCCGTGATCAAGCTGAAGTAGTCTCAACGGCATAACTGTTCGACGCGATATAATTTTACTTCTCGTCTTCTATTATCTACTGTGAGCAGCCCACCGCTAGCATTAGCCGATACGTGACAGCCAAATTTCTGCGGGTGCCGAAGGAAATGTGACTGTCGCCGACCTGAAAATTACTATCGAGGAACTGCTGGGACTTGATCAGGAAAAAATGTATGGCTGCTCTATGATAGTTGCTTGAGACTTTCTAGGTCCGGACTCTACGAGGTATTAAGGAACGTAGTATAAGGCCTGAGGCCCAATCGCTCGTCGATGTTCGTCCTTTACATTCACGTATCTAAAATGTTCCGAGGGCTTACTATTTCCCGGTGAAGATAAATTTCTGTCTGCGGAAGTCTTGAAAGGATATGCGACGGAAATCATCAATCGTGGCATCTCGCGTGAACTCACAGTTACTTGCTACCGCCCAGGCACCTATCGCATGGCCTTCCGGATGTCTCAGTCTGCTCGACTACTTTAGCATTCCCGGGAACGTTTCCACTGACATCGAACACCTATATATTGTCACTGACCTCATGGGGGGGAGATGTCAAGTTCTTGGTCAGAGGGACCCCGTAAAAATCCTGCTTGGGCCACGGAACCAACGAGTCGACATTTGGCTGTCTGGTACGCTCCTATTCGTTTCGTTCTCTACTGGACGATTGATCCAGCCTGAGCTTTCCTCCAGGTATTTGAACTTATGCCACAACCTTCCTGAATACATCCTTACCCAGATCGCGGTATCGACGCTAACTTGAATGCAGGGCACTTGTGGCAGATAATATGTTTCACGGGTGAGGAGTTTGGGCCTAAGCGGTTTTAAATGGGGCCTCAGAGCTACACCTTGTTTCGAGCGAACTACTTGTGAGTTCTGCCATCTTTTCCAGAAGAGAATGTGTGCTATGTATCATCTATTTTCATCCAGGTTATCTCAAAAAAAAACTACCTAGATTCATTTACCCTTTCGAGACACCGTTGAGGAGATACGAGGTCACCAGTGAGGAAGATGTGCTCGTGATAGCAACCTTCATGCGAAGATGTTTGCGTTCGGACTCGGACAAGCCTTCGGCAGAGCAGCTGCTCGATGACGCATTATGTGTAGAGAAGAGTGTTTGAACGGAGCGCCTATCCGGAACAAGTCACCGGCGTCGTTTGATGACATCCGCTTTTCAGACTTATCGACTTGTCAACGAGAAGCGGATTGGACTAGCACGAGTCTGGTTTACTATTATGTTTGTGGTGAAGTGTACTTGTTACGAAAGCCAAAAACATTCTCTATATTCTGTTCCCTAAAATATTCTCGAAAGGTCGTTAAACCGAGTTCTCAGCATGATACTTCTCTTAATGCTTACGCTATTCAACTTCGGCTTCAGGGCCCGGGTTCATCCATTATCTCCTTCCTTCAAAGGGCACGCAACCAATTATAAAAGTATGAGCAAGATGGACCAAAGCAAAACGCAGAAGACATAGCTGGACAGCACCAGAGAACGCTTGTCGATTGTGTCTCTAACCTGTTTCTTAGATCGGTCTGCCAGAAACTCGTTCAATAGTAGTATGTTAGCTCTTTCCACCATTATGCCAGCTGCTGATGGTAGGAGCTATGCCTTTCCAGGAGACAAGAGGGTTTAGGCGTGCTGACATAGACATACTTATGATATGAATAGTCAATCACATTGAAGAGTTTCGACTACAACGACTACCGATACCTATAACGTAGTTTCCTGGAGCAGTTGTGGCAGATAAGACGAGTCCAAATGCCTCATTGCTCATACTTTATGTTCATAGGCCGACCATCAAAGACCCACATCGTCTGCAGAAACTGCGAGTAGCAAACATACCCTCCCAGTGTGTCTTCATCGAAAGATTGGACATTCACAATAGGTACCGATTGTATGCGGAGCATCGTTTTCTCGGCAGCAGGTACAAATCTCGCATCAATGGGAGCTACCGCAGGCCCAGGATCTAGCTGAGATTCATACAGGCTGCGCGCAAGAAGTCCGTTATTGAATCCGCGTCGGATATTGTCAAGCCAAGGGCGAAAAGCGGAGAACGATGGCGATAAGGGAATGGGAGACTTTTTATCTGTGAGCCAGTCTTTTTTCTGGGAAGATAAAGTTGGCCAAGGTAGCGTCCGTTTGTACCAGTCCGCAAAAGCAATATCTTTCAGTGGTAGTTCTTGCAGCTGACGTCCGTTGCTGGTCTCAACGATGCGGTAACGGCAACACAGCATCAAAGAAACGTAGAAAAGTGCTTCCAGATCGTGGCGGTACAAATGGCCTATGTCACTCTCTTTGAGGAGGTCGTGAGCCATGTAGGGCGGTGTACCGGTGCGATGAAGAGATGATGCTTCAACAAAAGGAAGTAGAGACGACAGGTCGAAATCGTTCAGTACGCCACAAATCTGGCTTCCCCTCATTCGATACATTACATTCGTCATGCTGATGTCGCGATGCAGAATCTTTGGATGGTCATAAAGCCATTTGTGACCTATATCAAAGCCGTCAGTTTCCGCGAAATACAGAAACGACTCGACTTACATTGTAATATATCGACAAGCACCTGAGCGATTACGTTGACATCGGTCAGGTCCGTTATGGGAAACAGACGTTCTGAGACAGTGATACGCAGAAGACGCTCCTCGTACATGAAAGTCTGGTCTTCTGCATATTTTGCATCTATTAACAGCTCCATCAGCCTTTTCTGTGGGCAGTCTTTTTGGTCGAAGCGGAAGTCTTGAGAATGAAGGATCTCGGGAAGGTGATCCAAGACCCAATGCGTCTTGCCTTCACCAGCCATCTCTTTGGCCTTGGCCCTTGCACAGTCCATCAATTTCTTCTCCGAGTCGCGATAGACGCCTGCCCAACTGATTTTCACGACAAGTTCTCGGTCATCCCATGTCGGCGAGCTAGCGAGGACAACACAGGTGTTCCGTCCACCGAGACCTCGCTGCCGATGAATGATATCTCCGAGAGTGAGAATGATATAGGTGTCGTCAGCTTGTTTCAGCTTCATCCTCAAACCGTTGAAGAGATTCACTGAATTTCTCTCTTTCATCTTCCCATAACTCATGATGTACGGGTCTTCGAGGATATCGTGAAGAATACCGCGCTGACGGAGACTGAGACAGTGGCATCCAATAAGCATTGCAATGAATAATCTCCTTTCTTCTTTGTCCGCTATATCGATGGCCTGAGAGACGACGATAGAGGACCGGTCATAGTACTGGAGCTGAAGTCGGTCACGGTCGATCAATGTCACCAGAGCATGCGACCGTAGGCCAGCACTAGAGAGTATCTGCATCGCGTATTGCGCACACTGGATTCGCGCTTCTTCGGCAGGAGAAAGGGCTTTGGCGTGGCCGCTCTTGTCAAACGCGCCAAACATCCGTCTCACAGAAGCGGTCGCCTGACTTTTACTTTGACGCGAGACCTTGAAAGAAGACTGGAAAGTGAAAAGTTAGCTTGAGATCAGAGTGAGTGGACTACCCCCGTACCTCGTCGCCGTTGCTGTCAAATTTGCGCTTCTTGGTCATGGATGAAGCCTCACTCGGTGTCGATGGGGTGCCATCTGTATCCTCCCCAACTTCGGAGGCCATATTCTCTGGGACAGCCGTCGGCTTAACAATTCGCTTCTTAGGTGGCATCGATTTCAACGGGTCCTCGCCGCCTAACACAGTCAATGAGTAAAGGGCAAACAAAGCATCGTCAATTGATCATACCTTTGTTTAATAATCGAATGGCATAGGTACCGTCGTCCAGGGCATTGTCGACAGCCTTCATCTCCACAGCGTCGGTGAGCTGTGGCCACGCCGGAATATGGTCTGATGGCAATTTGTCCTTTGGCTCCTGGTCGGGTGCCTTAGCCGCGTCTTGCGCCTCTCCATACTTCTCCAAAGCTACTAAGCTCGCCTTATCTGTCGCGGAGGCGAATATCTGAGTCAAGATGCCGACGATGTCCGGCTTCAACTGATCTATAGATCCTCGTACGGTGAGTGGATCAGCACGGATGATGTGGACGACGTCAGCGTCGGGTACTGTGGTCTTCGGATGAGTTTGCAGGACGTCGATAGCCCTATTATGCATCTTCGCATGAGGACGGTACAGCCTCTTCTCGCGGTCATGATCAACGCTCTTGATATCGGCTTTCCTCAAGTAGTCATCCAAGAGTTGGTTAAATATTTTGTCGTTGAGCACCTGGTCAATCGCAGTTTTGTACTCCTTCCGCCACTCTTTGGGAAGGAGAAGGATCGTTTGAAGAAATGTGTCAAAATGCATGAATACCCGGTGACGCAGATCTTCTTGCAGGTACTCGTCTACGGGACCGATCTTTTTTGAAGGCTCAACAATTTGTAGACTGTTAGTACCGCGGCTGTAGGGTGTTCGTCCAGTTATCCAAGAGGCTGGTTTCGTAGCATCGTTTGGGGGCGGAGTACGAGGCCTAGGCGGTTCGGCGCCATCAGCCTGTGGAGAAGGTGGTAAAGGGTCTGCGTGATTCTGCAGCGCCTCGTCGTCGCCCGGTGACTGTTCAGAGGTGCGCAACGCATCTCTCCTACGACGGGACTGAGAGCGATATACATGTTTGGGTGGAGTTCTGGGTCGGGGAAAGGGATCCATGAGTAGGTATGGAGGAGGGGGGGCTTCGATAAAAATTATGACAGCCATGGCGAACTTTTCGCGCTGTTATAGAAATCGAGGACAATGGATGCAGCTAAGTTGTGTACTTCACGTGATCGGGTAACGAGTGGCGATTTCCCGATGCGATATACGCTCAGCAAATTCAAAATGCTTATTCGCTTCGAAACCTGTTCATTGTTTTTTAACAAAGAAAAAAAGATCGTTCCTCTAATTCAAAATTGGACGTTCGTGACTGTCAAATCGAAGGGTTGGACGTTCATTACCTGAGTGTTATCTACATTAATATCTCGCGCAGGTACAATTGCAATTGGACCAAGAAAACTGAGGCGATAATCTGGTCAGTGGCCCTGTGGACCAATGTGCAAGTCTACGAATTATAGCCTTGGGTCGGTTGCCATCTTGCCCTAAAAACGTGGTGATCATGATTCATCGTGTTTAAATTTTGAAACTCTAAACCACCGTAGTTCGGACAATGGGAACCGCCTTCGTGATCTATTTTCTTTGGTGCGTTTTCGTAAGAAGAAAACGGAGTCCTGTTCTGCAACTCGATTTAGGCTGCTCATTGTCCTCATTCATTGAAGTTACCGTCAAAAAATTTTACATCACGGAGAAAGTTACGACATTTTTACGACGGCTAATTAAAACAAACAGGCCCTAGATTGATACCAGGTGGCCGTAGTCAACTTATTTCTGGGTCTCGCTTTATACCAGACCACCGAGACTCGAAGTTAAGGCTTTCCGGCGAAGTATGCAGTGGATGACACTCCGTTCTTTGACATGATTGCCAAAAGGTCTAAGTAGACAACACGTCCACCAAGCCTCTCGTCGTCAAACGGCTCAGTTGCTACTGGATTTGATCGCCCAATACTAATGACACTCGTCCCGCGGAACCCATTTGAGAGGATTTATTTGTGTCGGGCAGAGAATCAACATAGCCACGCATATCATAGAAAATGACGCCGATACAGGAATCATTTAATCGTCCCACAGAAATCGGTGATTCGGAATGGGGTTATATATATCTATTAGCCTCGTACCGAACCGCCGGTTGAAGTTGATTTCATTCTTGAATTTGAGCTCTTGCGACTAGTCCCCTCATAGACTGCCGAACGATGTCGTAACAGCGGAAGAGCCACGATATGATATAGCAGAGGATTTCGGCATCATGACGATACAGATCGCAACCGAGACAGAAGCTTGTGAGTCATGTAATACTTGCGCAGAGAGGCGAAGCTTCCACGAGAGAAACAACCGAGGATGCGAATCAGAGTCACCGAGGACGCCGTATATTTGACCGTCTCTCCCTCGAAACATCTCATGAGTTCGCCAATGTCGTCAAAGAGGTGGCACTTGTGACCTAGTAAAGTAAAGTAAGTATCTGGAGGGGAGAACTGATTGCTTTGCAGTACATCGGGAAAGATCTGAGCTACGTCCTCGACTTCCGTGAGATTCGCGATGGGAGAGAGGCAATAAAACAGAGTGATATGAAGAAACCCGCGTCTATGAAGGCCATGAGATTTTCTTGAGTGGCAGGAAGATGGCCGAGCCGAGCCGTTATATCGAAGTTGCCACTTGTCAGTTTGTCAGTCGCGATATCAGCGAAGTCCTTCTGGTTCTCCGATTCCCAAGAGATACCTTGACAAAGACGCGATTTGAAGATTCTCGCTAGGACACTTGCAGGTAGTCCGCCCAATAACGAAGAAGTCCCTTCTAAAGCGGGCCCCTCGTAAATATCCACAGGCGGGTACGTGGGTTACCCGAAAACTGAAGACACGGGAATGGTTGGTTGCCCCCCATTGAAAAACGGAAACGGTATCATAGAACTATAACCCAGTCGTCTCCAACAGAGCAGTCATTCCATCGTGGAAAAGTAGAGATACATACGCACGAACGCCAGAGGGACTTATCGAGCCCCAAGTAACGAATGGTCCATTCTATGTATTGATTTTCTTTGGTTTGTATTACGGTACAATTGTCAAGCAAATATGAACAGAAAGCAAAGACGAGGACTATACTACGAGGAGATGCAGGCATGGTGTGAGAGATACATCGCGGAACGAGTGCAGGATTACTGGGTCATTATATCTGGCTGAGGAGCCGGGGCTTCCGTGGACACACCCTAGGAATACAAAGTAAGTCTAAGAGCACATTCGAGTACTAGCAGAGAAAACTCACCGTCCCACGGCATGCCGGGCAATTGTTCTTACCCGTCTGTAGCCATGTATCGACACACTTTTGATGGAAAGCATGTCGACATGCCATGACTCGCACATCATCTTCAGGTTCATAGTCATCCAGACAGATAAGACACTGTAGAAAAAAATGTCAGCTAGGCTTTTACTTCGAAACTGTAAACGCACCCTGTCAACACAGTTGGATGATATTTTGCCACCTCGCTCATATTCAGCAAGGCTAACCGACTTGATAACTTCCAAGCCGGACTTGTCGATTTCCTCCTTTGAGACTGTTGGTGGTTTTACTTGTCCCAGAAGTTCCGCCAGATCCCTTGAACACAATGAGCACATCATATATCACATGAAAAGAATAAAAAAACGCACAACAACGCCTCGAAGGAATCAAAGTTATTAGGTTCACCAGTTACGATACTATGATCTGGAGGATAATATCCTAAAAATAAAGGTGAATATCAGAAAGCCAACGCAG
Source organism: Armillaria luteobubalina (assembly GCA_030435615.1). NCBI lineage: Eukaryota > Fungi > Basidiomycota > Agaricomycetes > Agaricales > Physalacriaceae > Armillaria > Armillaria luteobubalina. Next base: position 95,323 of record JAUEPU010000174.1, read on the forward strand.
GTATCATCGAACACCCTTACCTCCAATAACATAAATCAGGAAAGTGCGAGAGCCTGTAGCGTCAACATCGGAAGCAAGGCCATGCACATGCGCCCTACGTCCCGGACGCAAGTTTCGCAACGCATGGGCTGCACGAGCATGCCATCGCCGACCACGGGCCGTATCTGACGGTAGTGGAGGCCCGCCCGCACCCATATTCAAACCGTCCATACCCGCCTCAGGCATGTTCTCGTTGATATCGCCCTGTTGCTGGAAAACATCAAAGTCTGCAGGATCGACAGGCTCTGCTGTTGTCGGCGGTACTTGTGTATTATGCCGCCAGTTCATGTGAACGGACTGCAAACCAACCACGATGACAGGCACAACAATATTTGGTCTTGTGTCTGAAGGTGAAGGTGAGGGTGGAACGTCGGGGGTCGTCGTTGATGAGACAGGGCGGGAGGTTGTTTCTGGCATTGGAACTTGGACAGACGGTGTAGAGGAAAGCAGGGGGTTTGGCTGCGGTCGCAAGTTGAGCTCTACAGCACCGGTACCACGAGGAGCGAGAATTGGAGGAAAGCGATACAGTCTCCACCAATTAATTCGGCCAGAAGGACCCTCTGGCCGCGAGGCTTCAGCAGCAGACCCAGCGGTGCTTGGTAAGGCGGGCATTGCCCAATTGTCACTTTGCGTGGGAGGTTGTGGCCGATGTGAAGGAGAACCGCTGATCGAAGGTGGACGACGAGGAAGACGTGAAATGTCGGAATCGGAATCGTTACTGAATTCAGAATCTGAGTCAGAGACGTCTTGCAGTTCAGGCATGCTATCATTGTCGTTTTCATTCTCTCCTACACCTGTGTCGTTGTGTACGTGAGGTGCTTCTGCATTTGTGCCAGCAGCAACAGGTAAGGGTTCATGCTCCATCCCTAGTGGTTCCAAAGGCGGTGGCCCTGAATCGGCAGTAGAATTTCCGTCTGGTCCCTGTCGCGTTTGCTGCGTCAATGTGGTCCGTAGGTCGGTTTGCAAATCAATCAAAAAGCGCTCAAAGGTACCTTCAGCTGGCAACCGAGGGGTGGAAGCTGATAGCAGGACGCTCCGTGCCCTCAGTCGGCAATGAACCTTCGGCCGTATGCTGTGGAGAATCCGAGGGCATACCCAATCCAGTGTTGAAGGCGCGCGCCATCTCAGCAAACATCCGCTCTCTAGCGTCCACAGGTGAAGCATCGGGGGATGTTTGCGGGGTCTCATCTCTCTCGTCATTCCGATCTGGTAACCGAGGTCCTGGAGACGGAGCCGGCGTACGAAGACCAAGGCGTTCCCGGATGTTGGTCCAGGCCTGCCTCATGCGTTCAGACCGGCCGGTCATAACGTCAGCCATTCCGGCTGTTGGAGTGGGTGAGTTGGGCGGAGGGACCGCGTCTAAGTCTACCGATGGTGCACTTGGAGCAGTCGGTGTCGGAGGGGTAAGGCCTGAGGAGAGTATAGGCTCTGAAGATCCTGTGAGCAAGGACGCAGCCGTAGCGGCAGCGGCGACACTAGAAACGAATGTAAGCATGATTGACTCATTTAAAACGGAAGGAATTTACCTTAAAAGAGTACCGAGTACGTCAATGCTACTTGATGAGATAGCGCCGGAGGGACGTTGTTCCAAAGGTTCTGCTTCAGTAGGAGGAGGAACGTCATCGGTAGCCGTAGGTTCGGGGGTTGGTGTCGACACTTCTACGGAATGTCGGTGTGTCTCGCCGTCTCTTGGAAGAACAGAGTGCGAAGCTGTGGACACCATACTGGGAGGCCGCGACCTAAGAAGTGCAGATAACCTGTTCCTCACTGGGCGCTCCGCGTTGACGGGAGTTGGCGAACGAGACAACGATGCTCCTTGGCGAATCATCATTGGTGCTTCAGGGAGATCGGGAGGGACGGCGGATGGGGGTAGCATCGGGTCTAGGTACATCGGTCGTATGGACAACACCTGTACGACAACAAGCGTCCCTGGAGGGGGGAATTGTCGTGGAGGTGATGGGGAGGGCTGTCCAGATGATGATTGATCTGCGGGACCGATAGTGGGTGGGGGCGATACATCCTGCGGAACGTCCGGAGCGTCTTGCGAGGAAGTGAAATGGTCGGGACTGATAACGACTTCGTCCTCCGGTGCATTGTTGTACACGGGTAGAGGTATAGTGCTGTGCCTGTCCTCCCGATCCGGATCCGGCGTATTGGAACTTCCAGCTGCTGCTGGTGAATCGAGAGCGTGCGACGTCGCAGCGTCAGACGGTAGCGAGTCAGGCTCAGCGTTCTTCTCATCCACAGCAGCTAGCGTACCGCTGGCCGACGCACTCGGAGAGGAATCGATATCCGGAGTCAGAGATGGTGCTGTTTTTGACCAGCGCCTAGACGCCCGCCATGACTTGCGTGCATTAGAGCTTGGACGTCCATTGGGTTCGTCTGGCTGTGATGAACGTGGCTTGACGAGGTTCAGGATACTCT